>JAJIBD010009387.1:0-40703 GCA_021461705.1 Cryptotis parvus | reverse complement strand
TATGTATAAGTTTATGTGTATATGTATTTTTATATATAAGCATCAACTTTAAAATGCAGAAAAGGCAGAACATAATTTAGGTAATGAAGAAAACATAAGGATCTCTGGGACAGTTCAAGAGCAATAACATGAGAATTGTATTTCTGGAAAGAGAAGACAGAGAGAAAGGGGAAGAACTATTTGCTGAAGAAATTATAGCCAAGAACTTTCTCAACCTGAGGACTGAGTCATGTATTCAGAGCCAAGAAGCTCAAAGAGTTCCAAATAAAATAATATAAACCCAAGTAGAGGGAACCCCAAGACACATTGTAATTAAAATGGCAAAAGCCAAAGACAGAGACAAATTTCTGACAGCAGCAGATGAAAGTAAAAAAGTTCCATTACAAACAAGAGAATTCTCATTATCTCACATCAGTTTTATGAAATGAAACCCTCATAAATCAGAAGGGACTGGCACAACATAACTAACATGTTGAGTAAAATAAACATCAACATAGGAATATTCTCTAAGAGCAGGAGATCTGGTTATTAGTGGGAAACTTGTCGCGGTAGGACAAGAGGGGATAAGTTAGGAATGGGATCACTATGTCAGTGACAGAGGGATGCGGTCACGCTGGGTGAGGACTGGGTGCTGAAAGGAAGAAAAGTGAAATGGATGATACCCTGTCAGTAAACCACACAGTGCTTAAAAAGGAAAGAAAGACCAGGGGAAAAGCAACTGCCAGGGGAGGCATCTGGGTGGTTGGAGGCAAAAACTGGGCACTTTGGTGGAGGGAAGTGGACTCTGGTGAAGGAATTGGGTTGGAACATTGTACACCTGAAACTCAAACATAGATAACTTTCATAATTTATGGTGATTAAAAAAACACAAGAGTATTTTATCCAGTTAGGTTAGTATTCAACCTCTAAGAAATGATGCAGACAGACAACAGTTAAAGTTCACGGCCATAAAATAAACTCTGTAGGAGAAGCACTAAGTGGTCTGCTATAATTTGCAGGCAACAACAAGCACCCTACTAGGAAGCAGTAAGATACTAAGAACATAAAATGTGGAAAGGCGGTTTGGTGAATTTCACATGGTTTAAACTTAAGAGGACATCTAGACTAGGAACTTTAAAAAGGTAAACTGCAGGCAATCACAGGACAAATATATTTAGAAGGCACAGCCAAGGAAAGGAAAATGGAAATTGACCAAGACCTAAAAGGCAGTTATCAAAGTACAGGGAAGAAAACATAAGACCAAAGAAGCAAAGATAAACCTCACCAAGACCCAGAATCCACACAAACAGATGATAGTAAGTTCTTTTAAATCAATAATTTTGCTTAACGGCAATGCATGAACTCACCCATTAAAAACTACAGAGTGTCCAGATTGATAAAAATACTAAACCCAATTTCGTGCTCTTAAAGAGACATGTCTAAACAATCTTTCAGGTAAACAGTAACCTGAAAAGGAACAGGACAGCCATATTGTATCAGACAATGCAGACTTCAAATTAAAAAAGGTTTGAAGGAACACGTATGAATTAACTTTTTTCTTTTTGCTTTTTGGGTCACACCTGGCAATGCTCAGGGGTTACTCCTGGCTCTGAGCTCAGGAATTACTCCTGGCTGTGCTCAGGGGACCATACGGGATACTGGGAATTGAACCCGAGTTGGCCACGTGCAAGGCAAATGCCCTACCTGCTGTGCTACTGCTCCGCCTCTGAATTAATTTTGTTTTTAGTTTTGGGGCCACACCCATTGGTGGTCAGGGATCACTCATGACTCTGTGCTCAGGGATCACTTTTGCAGTGCTTTGAGGAAGCATGGGTCAGTTATGAGTTCCTTAACCAATATACACTCTTTCTAGCCCCAGAGATAGGTCTAATAATTATGCCCAGGTCTTTCCATTACCACAGAAACCAGATAAATACTCTTCTCAGTGCTTATGGGACATTCTTCAAGATACACCACATTCTGAGACATAAATCAAGTATCCATAAAATCTAGAGGATAGAAACTACATCAATTATATTCTCAGACCACATTGCTCTGTAGTAGAAATTCACCATAAACAGAAAGCTGGGGGAAAACATACTTAGAAACTAACCAACATACTACTGAACAACCAATGGGTCAAAGAGGAAATCAAAGAGAATATCAAAATGTTCCTGGAAGTAACTGAAAATGAAGATATGAGCTACCAGAACGTATGGGACACAGAAAAAGCTGCTCTCAGAGGAAGTTCACTACAATACCAGCATTCATCAAAAAGAAATATTTTTTAGGATCAATAAATAATCTAAACTCACATTCTAAGAACTAGAAAGAATAGCAACAAAAGAAGCTCAAAGTAGTAGGAAGAGAATAATAAATAAAAATTAGAATTTAAATCAGTGATACAGAAATAAATAACAGCAAATATTTCCAAACATCAAAAGATCCAAGTGCTGATTAAAAACAAATAAACTAGATGGGGCAAGAGCAATAGTGCAGTAGGTAGGGTATTTGCATATGTGCCTGACCCAGGTTCAACCTCCAGTACCACATATGGTCCCCCGAGCTCCTGCCAAGAGTAATCCCTAAGTGCAAAGCCAGGAGAAAGGCCTGAGTTGGTTGTGACCCCACTCCACACCCATTCACACACACAAAATAAACAAGTTGGGAAAACTCTTTTTTTATTATTGTTTTAAATTTTTTTATTATACCACCGTGAGACATGCAATTACAAAGGTGTTCATAATTTGTTCTTGGTAATACAGTATTCCAGCACCCATCCCTCCACCAGTGCCCCATTTCCACCACAAATGTACCCCAACCCCTCCCGCCCACCTCCAGGCTGTCTCCAATAGCAGGTAGCCCCACGTTTCCTCTCTCTCTCTCTGTCTCTCTCTCTCTCTCTCTCTCTCTCTCTCTTCTTTTGCACATTGTGGCTAGCTCTGCATATATTTAGAGTTTATCACTTAAGTCTCTTTGTGTATATTCAATGGTGAGTTTTAGTCTGCCATTACCATTTCCCACACTTAGTAGAACACTGGTATTTATTTATATCCTATTAATGAATGCAGTCATTCTATATCTGTCCTTTTCCTTCTGACTAATTTCACTCAGCATGATAGTCTCCATGTCCATCCATTTGCAGGTAAATTTCATAATTTCGTCTTTTCTGACAGCTGCGTAGTATTCCATAGTGTAGATGAACCACAGTTTCTTTAGCCAGTCCTCTGTTCTCTGGCATTTAGGTTGTTTCCAGATTCTAGCTATAGTGAGTAGCGCAGAGATGAATAAAGAAGTACAGATAGTGTTTCTGCTATGTGTTTTTCGATCTCTCGGGTATATTCCCAGCAGTGCTATTGCTGGATCAAATGGGAACTCAATATCTAGTTTTCGGAGGAATGCCCATATTGTTTTCCAAAAGGGCTGGACCAGTCAGCACTCCCACCAACAGTGGATGACAGTTCCTTTTTAAGTTGGGGAAAACTCTTAGCTAGACCCACAAAGTGAAAAAAAAAAAGAGAGAGAAAAACAACTACCCTGTATCAGAAGTGGAAGGCGAGAAGTTATAATAGATATCAAAGAAATAAAAAATCATAAAAGATTACTATGACTAACTGTGTCACAAAATTTAAGAGCCCAGAAGAAATGAGCAAATTTTTAGAATCCTACAAGCTCCCAGGATTGAATCAGGATCAAGCAGAAAATATTTATAGACTACATACTGGCACAGAAATGGAAATAATGATCATGTCTCCCCAAAACAGATATGTTCTGTAGTGAATTCTTTCAAATGCAAAGAGGGCTTACTGCCTGTCCTCAAGCTCTTTAGGGTGACTGAAGAAACAAAACAAACAGTTTCTGTAAGGTGACTATTACCTGATACCAAAAAATACAGGGAAGGCCCCCTGCATTATACTTTTTTAGGCACATTGTTGGAGAAACTCTTTAGGACAGAGAGTTTGACACTTGATCAGCTGATGTCTGTGTGGCACTATCTGTTGAGCCCCATGCTGTACATTTGCTTTCATTAAGGAACATATTGAAACTCTGCACGAGACTGGTAGGAAGAAAGAGCTCACTCACTCTGGCAGCCCTGCATGGTGAAGACCATGTGTGCACCAATTCCTTCCTTTGCTGCATAAAACTCGACCTCAAGAGGTAAAATTAATTATTACAAATTTGTTCACAATAGGAGTTGCTTCAGGCATGCAGTGTTCTAACACCAGCCCCACCACCAATGTCTCCTTCCCCCAGGTTCACTCCAACCCCCAGCTTTCCACTTTCGCAGGTAGTTTTTTTTTTTTTTTATTTCTTGCTCCAACAAAACTTAAAAAAGAATGGTAAATGGAATTATCAGAAAACAAACCAATAAAATTCAATTTGTGATGATTTATAGCTGTATGTATTTTTAATCATTTTTTGGGGAGTCATACACTCAGGAATTACTCCTGGCCCTGCTTGGGAGACCGTTACAGGATGCTGGGGATTGAATCTGGGTTGACTGTTTGCAAGACAAACACTCCCCCACTGTGCTATTTCTCTCCCCGCCCCCTCCCCAATCATTCTTTATCTAGTAGATAGCATCCATCCTTATGCACCAAGTGAGTGTTGTACTCACTGCTGCATGTTGGGAAGCTTCTCTGTCCTTTAAAAGGAACTCTTTTTAAAGTCTCTTATAAAACTGGTTTTAAGGCTATGAATTACCCAAACTGTTGCCTGTCCATGAAGCTCTGTAGTTCCTTCAGATCTGAACGGTAATCTACCTGGTGAGGCTCTTGGTGAGGTGTCCGTCTTGTTGCGTTTTTGTACTCTGTCCCTCCACAGTCTTTGACTCAATCTCATTTTATAGATCTGCTCTACATCTTATGGGTTTTCCTTCATATGCAAGTTCCCTTTTTTGGTTTTGCTGTTTTCAATAGACTGTCTCATCTTTGTAGTTTGACATTTTAAGTATAATGTGCCTTGGAGTTTTCCTATTAAGTGTATTTTGGGGCCTCTTTGACCTTGATGTGTATATTCATAAATTCTGGGGAATTGTTATCAATGATTTCTTTAACTATTGTTTCTTTATCACACTTGCCTTCCCAGGACTCTGGTGATTCTTCTTGAGCTCATTCTACAGTTCTCGGGTACCTCTAATGTCTTCTCAGAGTATTTCCCGCTCTCTGCTGTTGCCTAAGCTTCCTCCTTCTCATTCTTGAGCTCTGTGATCTTTTGTTCAGCTGCTATTCTGCTGTCAGAGCATCTGTTGAGTTTTTAATCTTCACTTCTGTCATTTCTAACTGTAGCAGGTTTTCATTTCAGCTAATGCTTCCTTGGCTTTGCTGACTCTGAGCTGTCGTTCTTGGAGCTCATTGAACACACGCATCATGATGTCACTAAACATGTTGAGGACTTTCTCAGCTGGTTGGTGTTGATGACTTAAGTGGTTCTGCTTTCGCTCACTGAACTGTGTGTGCGTCTTTGCAGCTCCCCCATTGATTATCTAGTATTCTTGCTATGCTGGGTCAGGGGGAGTGTGAGTCTAGTTAGACCCCCTGGAAGATGCTGAGCAATTAGGCTAGAGGTTGCTCTTTCTTCTCTGCCCATCTTCATCAAATGACAGGAACCATAACTTTGGGCATCGTGTGATATGTTGAGTATTTTGTTGTGGCAGTGTAAGCAGTCACCTCCTGCTTCAGGAGCTGTGATGTGGGTCTTTAATGTGGTGCAGGTCAGGTGTGGAGGTTGCTGGGATTTGACCAGTAGTTCCAGATTAGGCTCAGGACATCAGATGGGAGCCAGCCTCACCTGGAATGGTGGAGCAGCAAACAGAAGCTCAGGAGGGGTCTGTGGTGTGGACCCTTTCTGAAGAGGTTCCGCTGAGCACTAGTTGGGCATATAGTACTAATGAGACGTCTGCTGAGAACTGGTCCGGCATGTAGCATATGTGATTCTCTTCAGTATCATATGTTAAAAGTGTTGCTAGCAAGACTTGTTTGGGAGCGAGACAGAGGAAATGTTTGGCAGTGGCATACATGCTCTGTTTCAGTAATATATTACTAGCGACTCCTATCTGGTTCCATATTACTACACAGGAACTGAAGTCCTTTCTGTAAGAGCAGGGGCTAGATGAATGCTGCAGTTCCAGAGCAGAATTGGGCCCTGACATCCTGTGCGGCCTTGCCCATTCTTATGTAAAACAACGAAGCTGTAACAGAACAAGGAAGTCAGTGACGCATCTGGAAAGGAACAGCTTCTCATTACTGTGATGCATGGCCTCCGGTTCCATGTCTGTTGGCACTGTGCGTCTAACAGAGCCAGCTCACCACTGACTCATGAGAAAGGGCTGGAACCTAAGACTAGTTCTGTACCCTGTTTTATTTATTTATTTTATTATATCACCATTACAAAGCTGTGCATGGTTGGGTTTCAGTCATACAGTGTTCATCACCGATCCCTCCACCAGTGCCCTATTCCTACCACTGATGTCCCAGATTCCCTCTCCCCTTCCCCCAGCCTGCCTCTATGGCAGGTGCCCGCCTCTCTTCTCTCTCTCTCTCTCTCTCTCTCTCTCTCTCTCTCTCTCTCTCTCTCCTTTTGCTCATTGTGACTGGCAATACATACACTGAGAGATTATCATTATATACCTTTACCTACTTTTTAGTACTCAGTTCTAGTTTAGCATTACCATTTCCAACTATTGTTAGCAAACTGGTCCCTTCTCTATCTCACTTAACCTCTGTCCTCCACACACTTGTGGTAGTTGCCAACCATTGGCAAGTCCTCCTGACCCCTGTTTTGCCTGGCCTTGGATAATAGTCTCATAACACACACATATACACATATATGTATATATTTATATCCCACAAATGAATATAGTCATTATATACCTGTCCTCCTTCTGACTCATTTCACTCAGCATGATACTCTCCATGTTCATCCATTTATAGACAAATTTCATGACTTCATTTTTCCTAACAGCTGCATAATATTCTATTGTGAAGATGAACCATAGTTTCTTTATCCAGTCATCTGTACTCAGGCACTCAGGTTGTTCCCAGATTCTGGCTATTGTGAATAGTGTTGTGATGAATATAGAAGTGCAGATGGTATTTCTGCTGTGTGTCACCCCTGCCCCCTGGGTATATTCCCAGGCATGGTATTCCTGCTGTACTCTGTTTTGACCCCTTCCTTTGTTTTCAGGTGTCAACATGTCTAACAGAGCCACAGGTGAGACACTGTGCTGGGTGTTGCCTTGATTTGGTGACCAGGACACTGTGTTTAAGCCAGCAGTGTTCACTTTCTCCAGAAGAGAATTGTCTCCATGGACAGCAATGTTTAGGATTACGTGGGGCTGTGGTTTTCTCTAGGAAAGATGCTGAACATTGATGTAGCATAGCTATTATTTACTTGTCCTGACAATGCCTACTCTGTGATTAGCTGTTTGTGCTGTGTGAAATTTTGAGGGGTGGGGAAAAATATCAGAATTTATTTTAGGAGGAAAATATTAACATTGATAAATAAACCTAATGATAGCCCTTTGAAATACTGTGAAATAGACAAAATTGTGTTGAAAATAATCAAAAAACAAAGACAGAAAGTTCCCTCATAGAGAGTAAAAAGCCCAGATATAAGAATACTTCAAAAAAAACAAGATTAAAATTTGGGGGCTAGAGCAATGGTACATGTAGGGTGGTTGCATTAAAAGCGACTGACCCTGGTTTGATTTCCAGCATCGCATATGGTCTCCCTAGCCCACCAGGGGTAATTCCTGAGTGCAGGAGTAGCCCCTGAGCACCACTGGGTGTGTGGTCTCCCACCAAAATAAATAATATTTAAACAATTTAAAATTTTAAATTTTTAATAAAGAATATTTTTATAATTAAAAATAATATGATTTAATAAAATGCTTTATAATAAAATAAGTTATATTAAAAATTTTAATAATATTTAATATTTGATAATATTATTTTTTTAATAGAAAGACTTCACGGTAGAGCCTGGCAAGCTACCCATGTCGTATTTGATATGCCAAATACCAGTAACAATTATAGACCTCATTCCCATGGCCTGATGGAATGGTTTGAGGCTCTTTATGTTCCTGGAGCAAGCAGATACCCTTGGGCTCTACTAACATGAGACAGGACATATGGAGATGTTACTGGTGCCCCCTGGAGCAAATCGATGATGAACAGGAAGACAGTGACAGTGAATAGAAAGACTCACACACGGGGCAGAGCTGCTACTTGCTCTCCCTGTGCCCAGCTGATCACGAGGCATCCAGGAGGGATGGCGGGTTCTAGCCCTGACCCGCCACCCCAGCAGAGCTACGCAAGAAGCCAGAGGAACCCTCACACCATGAGGGCCGCCATGTTCCATATCCGACTCCCCCCCCCCAAGATCACAGCCTGGCTCACGTGGCTGCTTGCTTTTTTATTTTTGGGTCACACCCAGTGGTGCTCAGGGGTTACTCCTGGTTCTGCACTCAGGAATTACTCCTGGCGGTGCTTGAGGGGACCATATGGGATGCCAGGGTTCGAACCCAGGCCGGCACAGGCCGGCCTCATGCAAGGCAAACGCCCTACCCACTGGGCTATCGCTCCGGCCCCAATGCTCGAGTTTTGAGGTGACTACAAGACTATTCCACTCTCACGGCAGAGCCTGGCAAGCTACCTGTGTCGTATTTGACATGCCAAATACCAGTAACAATTTATAGACCTCATTCCCATGACTTGATGGAATAGTTTGATGCTCTTTATGTTCCTGGAGGGTGCAGATGCCCTTGGGCTATCTCGCATGTAACAGGACATATTGAGATGTCACTGGTGCCCACTCAAGTAATCCATGATCTACAGGAAGTCAAGTGATCAAGTGAAGTGATTATTTAATAATAGTACTTTTAAATTTTAATGATAAAATGTCTATAATTAAAATTAATTTTTATTTTATTAATTTAAAAAAATTTTAAATTTTAAATGAAATTAAATATTTTAAAAATCTAGATAAAGCAACAAAATACAGCTTCTAATCCTGGGGCCAGAGCGATTGCACAGCTGGTAGGGCGTTTGCCTTGCATGTGGCTGATCTGGGTTCGATTCCTGGCATCCCATATGGTCTCCCAAACACCGCTAAGAGTAATTCCTCAGTGCAGAGTCAGGAGTAACCCCCTGAGCATTGTCGGGTGTGACTCAAAAAGCAAATGCAGCTTCTAATGCAGCAAATTCATACAAATCTAACAATAACAAGTGCCATGTGAGTTACAATGGACACTCTAGAGACTTCAGGCAGATTAAAGCTTTGCTTACCTTGATCTGATTCCAACATAGCGAGGTGCACAAAGGGTGTCTAGGATTTGAGTACAGGAATGGGGCTCCTTCCTTTGCATCTCATGGTAGTGCTCTCAAATTTCAGTCACCAGCTCAGAGCACCACAAATATGAAAAGCTGCCTGATTTTCTAACTCTCAGACATACAGCCCAGAAACAGGTGCAAAGGTAGAGATCAGGAGTCAGGGCACATGGCTTGCATGCACAGGATCCTGCACCTAAGCCCAAGGACTGCATGTCCTTGTTTCCAGCACATGCTAGGATCCCCTATGGCTGTCCCCAGCCCACCACCAGCACCACTGGGTATGGCCCAAGATTTTGAAAAACGGGTAGGGGTCAGCCAGAGATAGTACAGAGAGTACAGGGCACTGAGTTGACAAAAAAAAAATAATTTTTGTGAAAAAAGAATACTTTTTGCACTTGCTGAAACAAATAAATTGTATAAACTTAATGTAATATTACTGTATAATACTTTAAAATGTAACTGACAGAATAACTTACATACTTATATTTACTAAACATTTTTACATAATAATTATATGTTTGTTGTTTTAAAAATGTAGATAATATGGGTGGGGAAGGGGAAATAATCCAGATCCTGGGGTCTGGAGAGATGATAAGGCACTTGCCTTCCTTAAATGTAGACAACCTGGGTTTGATCCCCAGTACCAAATATGGTCCCTGAGCATCACCAGGAGTGATCCCTGAGTCACAGCCAAGAGTAAGGCCTGAGCACACCACAATGTGGGAATTGAGCCAGAGTGCCCACATGCAAAAATTTAATCTCCAGCCCTTTGAACTTCCTCCCAAACCCATGATGAGATCTTTTTGTTGTTGTTTGGGGGGCTCTTGGAGTCACTCTCAGCAATACTCACTGTAGTTGTGTTACCTGACAACTCAGGGCTCAGGCCCAGTGATTGAGGTGCTGTGTTCTGGGGGTGGGGGGTGGAGGGGAGTGGTTTTGGGTTGTAACCTGCTATTCTCAGGGGCCACATGGAGCCAAGGACCAAACTGAGGTGCTGTGTGTTCAAAGAATGTGAGCTGAACCCTGTGCTAGCTTGACAATGCCCTTGACAATTTATTTTTGTGCTTTTTTTTTTGCACCACACCCATGGTGCTCAGGGGTTTACTTCTGGCTCTGAGGTCAGGGATCACTCCTGGTGGGGTCAGGGGGAGCATATAGAGTGCCGGGGATTGAACTTGGGCCTGCTACATGCAAGATATGCTATAATATCTCTATTATAATCTCCTTGATATAATATCTCTCTGGCCCCCATAAAAATTTTTAACACGGTCTGGGAAGTAGCTCAGTGGTAAAGCACTTGAATTCTCATATGAGATTATGAATTCACTTGATTTCAAGTATGAGACTCTGATTTCAGTTGATTTCATGTATGTGATCCTTATTCAATCCCCAGCACAACACATACACATACAATTGAGAGAAAGTTCAGTGGACTAAAACATATGCTTCAGTGCAAGTTAAGACATCCAAGTTTGATCCCTAGTACTACATGGTCATCTGAGGACTTCCAGAAGTGACCCTCCAAGCAATAAACCAGAAGTAGCTCTTGAGCACTTAGAGGTAGGGCCACAAAACTAAACATACAAACAAATTTGGGGGCTGTCATACCTGGAAGTGCTCAGGGGACCATATGGGGTGCTAGATTGAACCCAGTTGGCTGTGTGCAGGGCAATCACCTTACCCACTGCAGAATCTCTGAGTAAATCACTCAAGTGGTGAATCACAATGACTGGCAGAGATAGCACTCTACTGAGTCACACACTTAGTAGGACGCAGAAAAAAAATGGGAATCAAAGGCACAATGCTCACAAAGTGTCCACAGCAATGGTGCTCTGGTGAATCTATCACACGTCTGGCTTTAATAAAGGGCAAGTTCTAACATATGTCAGTGAAGAAATGAGAACATATACAGCATGGTGCTAATCCAGTGTTATACTGCCAGGAGAGAGCTCAAAGGGCTAGTATGTGTGTACTGCATGCTGGAAGCTGAGCTTGATCCCCAACACCATGTGGCTTCCCAGCACTGCCTGAAGTGACCCCCAAAGCCCAGAACAGGGAGTAGACCCTGAGCAATATAGGATGTGGCCCTCAAACAAAAAGAAAATACATAATGCTGCTATAGTTATATTCATTCAATTATATACTTAAATTGTTATTTAATTAATTGTACAACTAGTTTTTTTTTCCTTTTTTTGCTTTTTGGGTCACATCTGGCAATGCTCAGGGGTTACTCCTGGCTCTTTGCTCAGGAATTGCTCCTGGCGGTGCTAGAGGGACCATATGGGATGCTGGGGATTGAACCTGGGTCGACCGTGTGCAAGGCAAACACCCTACCCACTGAGCTATTGCTCTGGCCCCTATACAAATAGTTTTGTTCTTGATCACTTGATTACTTGACATTCCGTTATTCATCGATTTGCTGAAGCAGGCACCAGTAACATTCCCATTTGACCCCATCACGTGCCAGTGTAGCCCAATGGCATCTGGTTGCTTCAGGAATACAAAGAGCCTCAAACCGTTCAGGGTCCTGACAAAGAAGTCTGACCATATTGTAGGTGGGAGACCACGTGACCTTTTGACATCCATGGGATCCAGTCGGTAACAGCTCTAGTCCAGCGGTAGTCTCCAGTTCGCATTACATAGTTTTGTTAGATGCAAGTTTTAATGTGTCACTAAAGAAAAGATATCTGTGCTAAACAAAATTTAACATTAGGCATAGATATACACATACAATCATTCCTATGGATCCATAAAAGAGCATTCCAACATATCACTGAAGAAAGTGTACATTTGTGACATAATGCTAAGGAGATTTTTTTCAGAGAAGTCATTTCACTGAATATTAATACCCAAAATATTTCAAAACATATCAATAAAATTGCATCATAACTATACCATCCACTACCAAAGAGGTCTTCATGGAGACATCACACCTGGTGATGCTCACGGGTTACTCTGGCTCAGCACTCAGGAATTACTTCTGGCAGTGCTTGGGGGACCATATGGGATGCCGGGATCGAATATGGGTCAGCCACATGCAGAACAAATGCCGTATCAGCTGTATTATCTCTCTGATCCCTTATCTAATTTCTTTGCAATAAAATAAGGTAGAGGAAATAGATGTTACTAAGAAGCCATAGGAGGAAATGCATTTATAGCACTACATTGTATTTCTCAATACTATAAACTTACACTACTGTTAATAAGAAAATCCAAGTATAAGTGGATATGCATGCACAGTTAAAAAATATATTTCTCAAGAGCCAACTAAATTTTGAATCTATCACAAAATTAGCTATATTAACTTCAAACTCAACATTTTTCAATAAAAAATGAGTACATGCACCACACAGAGCGTCTCAGAGAGATTACTGTAGACAGCCAGGCAGGTGCCTGGCTCTGTTAAACAATCGTGTCAACATACGTTACCCCAAATGATATAGTTTATTATACAGAATGTTGTAACAAATTCTGCAGTCCACAAACATCATTATTGTTGAATCATTCATGTATGACATACATATATGTTATGTGAAAGAATTTTAGTGCTTGTCACTAAAAAATAGAAAATATATGCCATGGGATACTAAACACAGATATTATGCAAACCATTGACTCACCTACATTCCTTAATGCCACATTTCAACATATTATCATTACAGAGTGAGCGCACCAAAAATGGAAAACATTTTATATTTTAGAGCCCTCATATACTAGAGTAAGATCTCAGCACAAGTGTGATACCTTCTCTATTGTGAATTGAGCAGTGACCACTGAAATATACTGATCCCCAGTGCTATAGTTCTTATTTGGAAACAAGTTCCATGTAGATGCAATTATTTAAGGTGGGTTATTCTGGAGTAGAACTAACCCTTAATCTAATATGACTGTGCCCATATACACAGAAGGAGGTACTATTAAACTAGACACAGAGGAAGATGACGGTTATGTGATGAGATAATATTGGTTGGATCAATGTACCTACAAGTCATGGAAAGTCAAAGATTGCGAACATACCAGGTGCTAGAAGAGAGAAGATGAAGTCTTCATTCAAATTTAGAAGGCACATGTATGATGGACAACTTTATTTTGTACTTCTAGATTCCAGAATCATGAAACAACGGATGAATGCTACCTTAAGCAATGGTATGTGATACTTTGTTGGAGATGCTGCTATAATGAATGAGTTCATAAGTCACAGATTATTAGTAGTTAATAAATAACAGACTCTTTTTCATTATAACAAATCAGTGATGTACTCAACAATATGTCAAACATAGCAAATATGTCGTCTAAGAAAACCTGTAATGAAAATCTTTTTAAAGTACAGAATGAAAAAATACTTTTATTAGTACAGATGTAATTAGAAGACAAATTATTGGCTCTTTGTCAATGACTTTCTTGCAAAAAACAAAAACAAAAACCATTTGGTATTTCAAAAATATTCAAGAAATGTGCAGCTCATATTAGAAAGGAAATCACAAATATGGTAGATGGGTGGGTGTTGGAACACTATATGACTAAAATCCAATCATGAGCAGATTTTTTTTTGCTTTTTTGGGTCACACCCGGCAATGCTCAGGCGGTTTCTCCTGGCTCTGCACTCAGGAATTACTCCTGGCGGTGCTCAGGGGACCATATGGGATGCCGAGGATTGAACCCAGGCTGGCACAGGCCGGCTGCGTGCAAGGCAAATGCCCTACCCGCTGGGCTATCGCTCCAGCCCCGAGCAGCTTTGATCTAAAGCATGGTGATACAAAAAAGAAAAAATTTTTTCAAATCCAAAACATTTAATAATGTGGTAAGAGTGAAATGCAGATACTGATGTAGGTGGCTCATGTGAGGCAGGAAGGAGAGAGAGAGAGTCACTTTCTCCCCCATCTGTCTCTGCCATCCCAGGACACCCTGGGAAGACCAGGCCTCATCCAGCCTTGCCAATTGTTGCCTTTGTCTCTCTGAAGAATTTCAGGAGGAGACAAGCTGTCAAGTAAAATAAGATTTTATTTGGAGGCTTTAGGAAGGGGAAGGAGGACAGAAAGTGAGAGAAAGAACGAGAGAGATAAGAGAAGAGAAGAAAGAGAAAGAGAAGAGAAGAGAGAAGAGAAGAGAAGAGAAGAGAAGAGAAGAGAAGAGAAGAGAAGAGAAGAGAAGAGGAGAGGAGAGGAGAGGAGGGGAGGGGAGGGAGGGAGGAGGAGGGGAGGAGGGGAGGGAGGGGAGGGGAGGAGGAGAGGAAGGGAGGGGATGGGAGGGGAGGAGAGGGGAGGAGAGGGAGGAGAGGGTAGGAGATGGGATGAGAGGGGAGGAGAGGAAGGGAAGGGATGGGAGGGGAGGAGAGGGAGGAGAGGGGAGGGTAGGGAGGAGAGGGGAGGAGACGGAGGGAGGGAGGGGAGGAGAGAGGAGTGGAGGGGAGGGGAGGAGAGGGGAGGGGAGTGGAGAGGATTGGAGGGGAGAGAAGGAGAGGGGGGGAGGAGAGGGGAGGGGAGGAGAGAGGAGGGGAGAGGAGGGGAGAGGAGGGGAGGAGAGAGGAGGGAGGGGGAGAGAGGGGAGAAGAGAAGAAAGGAGGGGAAGAGAAGAGAAGAGAAGAGGAGAGGAGAAGAGAAGAGAAGAGGAGAGGAGAGGAGAGGAGAGGAGAGGAGAGGAGAGGAGAGGAGAAGAGAAGAGAGAAAGAGAGTACACATCTCAAGAGGGGAATTGCAGGTGACATGTGTGCTCAGACACCATGCGTGCTCAGCCACATGGGCTCAAGCAGCACATGGGTTCTGGCAGCATATGAGTGCCCTTCCCTTTTTCAAGGTGGCTTTTATAGCCCATACTGCCCCATGTGGGGCTTCTTCCTTGGTAAAGTCCGTTACTAGGACAGCTGCCAAGAGGGGTAGAGTTGGGAATGGTGGATCATCTTTGAAATTCCTTTCCTGACCTTTGTTTCTGTATGTGTGTGTGTGTTTGGGGGGGTTGGGGTCAGGATTCCAGTCTTTCCTGGGTCTCTTAGCTCCAGGTGAAGCCTTATCAGTTCCTGTTTCCAAATGGTGGATCTGGGGCCACCTTAAGGCTAGTGGTTTTATTCCTGGAAAGTTCATTGCCTTGGGGCCCTTCCCTGTCTGTCTGCCTACATCAATATCACTTGTTACTGCTTGCATTAATATTTGTATTACTGTATAGATGATAAAATCATAGCACTTTATATATATATTTGAAAAAATGACATAGCATACAAATGTTTCCTCTTCCTCCTCCTCCTCCTCCTCCTCCTTCTTCACCTCCTTCTCCTTCTCTTTCTTCTCCTTCTCCTCCTTCTCCTCCCTCCTCTATCCCTTCTTTATACATTATGGCTTTACCTACATACATTTAAGGGTCATCATGTAAATCCCTTTGACTACATCCTTTGCTCAGTTCTAGTCTGGTGCTACCATTTCCAACAATTAGTAGAACACTGGTCTATATTTATATCCCACAAATGAATGTGCCATTCTATATTTGTCCTTTTCCTTCTGATTAATTTCGCTCAGCATGATAATGTCCATGTCCATCCATTTGTAGGCAAATTTCATGACTTCGTCCTTCCCGAGAGCTGCGTAGTATTCCATTGTGTAGATGTACCATAGTTTCTTTATCCAGTCTTCTGTTCTCAGGCACTCAGGTTTTTCCAGATTCTGGCTATTAAAACACACATTTCAATGTTACCAAAAAAAGTTCCCACAGTTCTGTGACATCCCAAAGAGATGTCTCTAGACTGATCAAGTCTACTCCCTGTCTGTTGGGACTCAGCAGGGTCACTATCACTATCACTATCTTCCCGTTAATCATCTATTTGCTAGAGCGGGCACCAGTAATATCTCCATATGTCCTGTCTCATGCTAGTAGAACCCAAAGGCATCCGCTTGTTCCAGGAACATAAAGAGCCTCAAACCATTATATTAGGTCACGGGAATGACCTAATATAAATGTTACTGGTATTTGGCATATCAAATACTACATGGGCAGCTTGCCAGGCTTGCCGTGCGGGTGGCATACTGTTGTAGTCACCTCTAAATAAAGCATTTATTGATGAACCGTGCGAGCCGAGCTGTGATAGTCTGGTCTGCTGGGTGGAGTTGTGACGAGAGGGAAGTCCGGATGTGGAAAATGGTGGGCCCCATGGAGTAGGGGGGGGGTGGTCTGGCTTGTTGTGAGGCTCTGCCGGGTGGCAGGCCAGGGCTAGAATCCGCCATGCCTCCCGGACACCTCATGAGCAGCTGGGCACAGGGAGAGCAAGGGAGCAGCTCTGCCCCCATGTCTGAGAGTCTCTGGTTCATCAGGGTCCCCAACAGATATTGGGGTTTGGCAGGGGCTCTGCCGCATTCAAGGATGACAAACGTTCCCACTGACTGATGGATAAAGGAATAAGACTATAGGCTCTGAAAGTCTAAAGCATTTTTCTTTTTAATCTCTCCTCTACCTCACTCCACACACCTCAAGTCAAGTCTCCTAGTTATATATACTTTACAAAAGGTTGGGGGAAGGAAATTGTAAGAGATAACGGACCTTAATTTCGAAACAATGAGGTATGAAAACACTCCTCCTTCTGGGGCAAACCACCAGGGGACCTCTGCCCAGAGAAGGATCCTGTCCTGGGGCTATAGGCCTGTCCAGGACAAAGGTAGAATCCTAGCATGTTGTTTTCTCTTTTCTTAGCTGGTAAACAAATATCTTAACATTTCTAGTCATTTTGTATAAACACAGTAAGAGATACAGACATTTATCTACACCCAAGATTAAGCTTACAGAGTGGCTATTCCTGGGGGCATCTTGCTATATATTCCAGACTGCAGTCCTCAGGTCAGGTGGTTTTTCTTTTTCCTGACCCCAACAGGGTCCTTAATCAGTTAGTTGTTTATCTTAGGGTCACGACAAGTTTGTTCCATGACCGTACTCTCAGCTTATAATATTGCTCAGGTCATTTAGTCCTTCCTATGTAGAGGTCAGGGTAGCTTATTCATGACTTGCCCTGGGTCCATTCTGTCCTGCAATGGGACCCTCCTTTTGGGTTGTAAGGAACTATAATTAACCTAAGGGCAACTGATATTTTTAAGTTGGGGAATATGACAGATGCCCAGGAGTAACTATTTCAGAGTTTATTAACTCATATATCACAAAATGCATAGCCTTAACTGTCTTTCTGTGTCTATACAAAAAGCCTTTGCTCTAGCATAAGAATATGCAAAGGGCAAACAGGAAAGAGAATAACATTTCATTTATAATACAAAACCCAGGGCTGATAAGTAGGAGACAGAGGCTATGAGCAAAGGGTAATTCAACACCTGACCAGCTCGCTGTTCTGTGGAATACATACAAAATGTCTCTACAGGAAATAATACTTCAAAGATGCAGAGAAAATTATTTTCAGGGGCCAAAAAAGCAGGCCACTGATCCTGGCTTTATCCTTGGCATCCCCAAGAACTGCCAGGAGCAATTTCTGAGTGTAGAACCAGAAGAAATCGCTGAGCATTGCTGGGTGTGACCATAAAAGACAAAAAAATTTTAGGAGGTATCACTATGTTGAATTAACTGCGTTCCTTGGATTTAAAAAACACAATTTCAACATGTCTAATTCCATCAAGGAAAGTTTACACCATGCAGTTCTAAACACAGTAACTCACAGGATTGTTAAACATAGTGTCAAATATGTCACTGTTGTTGGCAGAAGGTAGATCCAAGGATATGCGAAGGAAGGTTAGATGGATACTGCCTGTTAACAGATACACAGGGTTTTCTGGCAACTGTCTCCTAATAGAGTTAGTATGCAGAATTCCCTAGTGAGATTGTTTTCAAGTTGCAGATGCATAGACGTTGCTGTCTTAGGTCATTTCTCTGCACATTTCCTTGTTGGCTATAACTAGCCCAAGATGGAGTCTATGGATGCTGCTTGAAGTTAGGCAGAAAACAGGTTTTACTTGTTCTTCTGTCTGACATGACCTTGCCATCTTGGGCTAGACAGGAAGGTTGAATTAGCAACTGTAACCCGTTCTTTTGTCCTTCTCACCTTACCAAGATAGCACCCCCTGCAGGGTTTTGGTTCCTGGATGTCTCCTTCCTATTATTAAGTCCTATGCAAAGAATGTGAAATGTCTTTGTAATGTAAACCACGCAAATTTAACTCTAAACTGTATTACCCTTTGAGCCGATGGACTATAAGAAAGCTGGGGTCTTTGTGGAGGTGATCAGTCAGCTGCCAAGATGAGAGTTGCTGCCCCTCCGGCTGGTGATCATTAAAAATATTAATGGATATACATCATGTTCCTAGAGTCTCATCTCTGAGCCTCCAACTCGACAGGACATTCCGCTTCAACTGTAAATAGATACATGTAACAAAGTGTTAATCAAAGAGGGTCATACAAGGCATCCTGGTGTTCCGGTGTATGTGGCTGTTTAAGTCCTTTTGTACTTAGATATTATGTGCTTGGTCTACCCATTATTGAAAGAGGTTATTGAAATGTCCTACTATTATTGTCACTGCTTGTTCTCTATGTTATTTTTTTCAATTTTTATTTATATGTTTTAAAGCTTTGATACAAAATGAATCCATACTTATGATTGCTATTTTCCTTGTGATTTGACTATTATTTTAAAATCTCCTTGTCTTTTGTTTTCTTTCTTTGACTTAAGTCAAAGTTTATTTTGTCTAAGATGGTCACCCCTGATCTTTTGACTCCCATCTACATAGAATATCTTGTTAGAATCCTTCACCCTCCAGCCTGTGTGTTCTTATATCTGAAGTGTACCCCTTGTACACAGTGTATAATTGAATCTTGTTTTTTTTTCCTAATTTTATTACACCACTCTTAGACATACAATTGCAAGATGCTTATGCTCGAGTTTTGGTTCTACAGTGTTCCAATACCCATCCCTCCACCTGAACCCATCTCCCATCACCAATGTCCCCACCTCCCTCCCCCTCCCACACCCCAACTACTTGGCGGGTTCTGTATATCTTTTTTCTCCACTCCATCTCTCCCTCCCGCCTACTTTCCCCACACATCGTAAAATGCAGTACATTAAAGGACATAACTGTTTCCACTAGTTTGGTGGACCACACGGCCGCAAGACTTAGGGGCCTCATGGTCAGCATCCAGACAGAGAAGATGGCAGTTAATGTGGCGGGTGAGTCTCATCTGGCTGCTTCTGGGACCCCCCAGAGGTGATGGGCCCACTCCCAAAAACCATCTGTCCTCCTGGGGGCCCCATAGTCAGCTGGGCCAGGGGAGAGCCGAGTTCCAGCTTCCCCCAGCTGCGTCTGAGGCTCTGTATGCTATGGTTGGTGCCCCCAGGACAGCTCCTAGGTGGGGCTACCAGGCTCAGACAAAATGGAGAGGGGAAGGGGCGACCCCAGCTCTGATGAATTCCCGGTGATTCCCGCCTCCGGGAGCTTGAATCTTGTTTTTGAAATCAGTTCAGCCACGTGTTTGGATTAGGGAGTTTATTCTGTTTATACTCAGCATGATTATTGAGAAGGAATCACTATTGCCATTTTTCTATAGTTTCCATGTCTTTTTTTATTCATCTTTTTGGTGTGTTTTGCTGATTTCTTTGTATAAGGATATGCTTTCATTCCTTTAATGCATCTGCTATAGGTAATTCCTTTGTGGTTAGTATGACAGTGCAATAAAAATCTTATAAGTTTAATAAACTATTTTAAACTGCTAGTAACTAAACTTTCATGAACCCAGAGACACTGCAGATGAACCCAGAGCCAAGGCAGAGCCTGGCAAGCTACCCGTGCTGTATTCAATATGCCAAAACAGTAACAATAATGGACCTCATTCCCGATGAATGGAGACATTACTGGCGCCCACTCGAGCAAATTGATGAACAACAGAAAGACAGTGAGACAAGTGAAGTGATAGTAACTAAACTTTAGTTGCATACAAACTACTCCTTTGCATTTTCTTCCTTTCATTTTGTGCATTGAGTTCCCAAATTGTGACTTTTTAATGTTTTTGTTTTTATCCATTTAACATAGTTTTATAATTATGTTGATGCTTTTATCTTTTAAATTCTATTCTAAAATGTAAAGTGTTTTATGCACAACATTACAGTATTAAGCAATATGGATTTCTATATATTTATTTTATTTTATTTAGTTAGCTATTTATATTTACTTCATTTCTTTCCTGTTGCTCTATATAGGTTACGTCCTAGCATATTTTATTCCAACCTGAAGTACTCCCTTTAGTAATTTTTATACAATAGATATAGTGACTGAACAATCTTGGCTCTTATTTGTTTATCTTAGAAGTTCCTTATTTATCCTTAAATTTTTAAGACTGGTTTGCCATATATATATATATATATATATATATATATATATATATATATATATATATACTCTTCTTTGAAGGAAGATTTTGGTTTAAGTTTTGTTTTTCCCACTTAAGCACTTTGAATAAATCTTCCCATTTGCTTCTAGACTGTGACGCTCCTGCTGAGAGATGCCCTACTGGTCTAATGAGAGGTTTGTTGAACATGAACATGACAAGTTGCTTTCTCTTGATGCTTTCAAGATTATCTCTTACTTTTGACAGTTTGATTATGAAGTATGGTAATACAATGTATAGTAGCTCAGTGTAGTTCTCTAATTATTTCCTGGTTAGAGTTCTCTGAGCTTCTTAAATTTGGATTTCCATCTTCTTCTCATACTTCAACCATTATTTTTCAAATAGTTTCTCTCTCCACCCCATCTATCTCTCTCCTTTTCTTCAGGTACTTCCCAAAATATGTTTATTGATCGTCTTGGTAGATTCCTTAGGATGCCATAAGTCCCTAGGATTTGCTTTTATTTTTGTTTTGAGGCCACACCTGGTGGTGCTCAGGGTTTACTCCTGGCTCTGTGCTCAGGGATCACTCCTGGCAAGGATACCAGGGAACAAATAGGGTTGGCAAGGTTAGTGCCTTACCCACTATCGAATCTTTCTGACCCCAGTCTCCTAGGAACATTTTTACTTTTTTTTATGAGAGGTGGTGGGCAACAGCTTTGGTGCCTGGGGGCTATTCCTGGTATTGTGCTCAGAAGTGACCTTGAGGTGCTTGGGAGACCAGACATGGTGCCAAGGATTAAACTGAGGTTAGGCTACACAAAGCAAGCATCTAACCTTCTGTACTTTCTCTCTGGCCCTAATTTTACTTTTATCCAGATTTTTGCTTCTTTGACTCTGTAATTTCAAATAACTTTTTAGTTCACTGGTGTGTGTGTGTGTGTGTGTGTGTGTGTGTGTGCTCGATGTGTGCATGCACACACGCTTGGGGACACACCAGGTGATGCTCAGGGTTTACTGGCTCTGCACTCAGAAATTTCTCCTAGCAGACTTGGAGAACCATACATGATGGGAATCAAATCTGGATTGGCTTCATGCAAGGCAAATGACCTACTCATTTTACTATTGTTCTGACCCAATTTCACTGGTCCTTCAAGTTAGATCAAACTGACTGTCGAGTCATGAATTTTTCAGTTTAGCTAGTTTCAGAATTTTGGTTCACTGGGGTCAGAGTGATAGTACAACAGGTAGGGTGTTTACCTGCCTGCAGCCAACCCAGGTTTACTCCCCAGCATCCCATACAGTCTCCTGAACATTGCCAGGAGTTATTCCTGACTGCAAAGTCAGGAATAACCCCTGAGCATTGCTAAGTGTGACCCAAAAAAGCCAAAATATAAAAAACAAAAGAATTTTGGTTCATTTACCTTTTATCATTTACCTTTGTTAGTACTTCTGTGTTTGGTTTCTTTTCCTAATTTTTTATTGTTTATATGCTCTTGTAGATCATGGAGCAGTAGCAGAGTTATTTTTTGTCTTATTCTGGTAATCCATAAATCTCTCTCTCTCTCTGTCTCTGTCTGTCTCTGTCTCTCTCGCTCAGCTTCTGGAGTTTTTTTTTTGGGGGGGTCACACCCAACAGTGTTTAGTGTTTACTTCTGACTCTGCACTCAGGGATAACTCCTGCCAGGGCTCAGGGGACCAAAGTTGGTGCCAGGGATTGAATCAGGTTGACTCCATGCAAGGGCAAGCACCGTACCCACTCTACTATCTCCCAAGCCCTGGCAGATTTATTTTGTTCCTTTGGCTAAGACATGTTTTCCTCATTATTCATGTGCCTTGCAATTGTCTGATTTTACACATTTGAAAAAAGCAGCCCACTCTCACTGTCCTTTAGGGACTTGTTTCACAAAAGCAAAGGGAGAAGGGAAGAAAGACCTTCATCAGCTGGTTCTTCTGGAGATTTGAGGGGCCCAGAAATCTTTCATGGTGAAGCAATTTCCCAGTTACAGAACTTCTGCTGCTTCACTTTTTTTAGGAGCTTGTTATCTCTCTCTCCATCAGTCTGTGGTACTTAAGTTCTCTGGCACGGCAGCAGCAAGCCATCTGGCTTCCTGTTCTCAGCAGCCCCAGGCATCCAAAGTATGCCAGCCCCCTGCCAGCTCTGCAAAACAAACCAGGTGAGGTGGATACCAATCCCTGAGAAGCTCTGCAGAGGCCAGAGCTAGACCCGAGTTCTACTTTCCTCCCTCCTGGGAGAGAAGCTCCTCCCCTCACCAAGTTGCTGGTATCTGCAGAGCGGCTGGCCCTATGGTATTGTCCTTCACTCTATTCTTCAGTTCCCAGCCTTCCAAGCTGTTATCCTGCTAACGCTCTGTGAAAAGAGACAAGCTGGTGGCCCTTCTGTAGCCCTTCTGTAAGGGCTTCTGTAGCCTCTGAAAAGCTGGACCGATGGGCATAGACAGAAGCTGGTCCCCAGAGAGGACAGTGACCATAAAAAAGACAGGCACGGCTCCTTTCACTCTGGCCACTCTGCTCTTACTAAGGGCACCGAGACGTTGACAGGTTTCTCTCTTCCTCTTGAAGGTTCCTCCCCCTCTTTTTAAAAATCAAAACTCTTTAAGCTTCTTTGATCCATATATTGATGTTGTTGGTTTGGTTTTGGTTTTGAGACCACGCCTGGCTGTGGTCAGGGATCACTTCTGGTGCTGCTCAGAGGATGACATGGGTGCCACGGTTTGAATCTAGACTGCGTGCAAGATAAATGCCCGAACCACTGTACTATCTTTCAAGTTCCTGATCCCTATATTGTTAATTTGGTGTTGATGTTAGGGGTTCAAGTTGGGGTAACACATTGCACCAACTGCTGGCATCACCCCAACACCTATATTCTTTCCTCTGAGGCATCCCATGAGGTAATAAAACATACACAGCCCAGTGTACAAAAAGTACTCAACACAAACATAATGAGTAATGGTTGCTTGAAGCAGACTGATGTAGAGCATACTTCCTGTGGGAAGTGAAGAAATAGAAGATCAAGAAGCCTATGAAATATGACTGAAGTCAATATTTTGGTTAGTAGCAAAGGAGTAGAAACCCAGAATATTTATAAGCAAAAGGTGGAGTGATAGCACAGCAGGTAGGGTGTTTGTCTTGCATGCGGCTGACCCAGGTTCTATCCCTAGCATCCCATATGGTCCTCCGAGCACTGCCAATAGTGATTCCTGAGTGCAGAGCTAGGAGTAACTCATGAGCATTGCTGGGGCGTGACCCAAAAGGCAAAAAAAAAGGTGCATCCAGTAGTTTGAATAGTACCACACACACTATCATGTCCCACTGGGAATCTCAGGATGGAAGCTTATTGAACATCACAGGATCTTTGTAGATGTGATTAAGTTAACAATCTCATGATGAGATAAAACCATTGACTGATGCTCTCATAAAGCACGGGGAGGAGATATTTGAGACAGACACAGGAAGAATTGTGAAGATGGCATCAGAAACCAGAGGACTAATACATGGACTGACTAATGCTCAAAACTACCAGCAGCCACCAGGGACAAGGATGGACTAGATGTCCCATTGGAGCCTCAAAGGAACTGATGTCACTTACTTGACAGATGGCCTCCCTGATCATGTCCTAAGATGACATGGTGATACAACATGACACGAGGAGACCACATGAGACGACATGACATGATGAAACAACATGAGAGGACATGATGAGACAGGGTGAGACATGAAGAATGACACATGAAGGTTGGCCCTTTTCCTTCCTTCCTTCTTCCTTCTTCTTCCTTTTTTTTCCTTTTTTCCTTCCTCTTAGTGCTCAAGGAATATTCTTAGCTCTGTTCTAAGGAGTGACCTCTGAGCTCAGGGGATCATATGGGAATTCAAATAGTTCAGAGGGATATAAGGCAGGCCCCTTACCTCCTATACAATTTCTCAGGTCCCTGAGAGCCATTTTTTCTGTGCCATCCTACCACAGCCTTAAGAAGGAAACAGGGCCCTGGGCACTTCCACATCGTGTTGACTGAGAGCAAGCTTATAAACACACTTTGTAGGAAAATCAACAGAATTTCATTTTGCTGGTTTATAGGAATTTCAGTCTAACAAAGCCAAAAGGGACTCCACAAAAAAAAAAAAAAAAAAACTAAAGGAATCACACTAAGAGGAACTGGAACCCATGTGACCTTTGTGGGCTTTGCATTTGGCTATTCTGAATACGTCTCCACATTTTCTGAGATGCAAGAGGAAAACAAGCAAATCCTGATGCATTCTCCTGACCCACCTCCACCCACTCATCATAGGAGGGAGATGCCAAAAATGTAAACTCAAAAATACTAAACCATTGGGAAAGAAGCAACAGCATTTCTGAGCTAGAAAACTCCATTCCATGCTCATGCTTAGCTACAAAGGCCCATGAAAACAGAACTGGCTGTGCCTGGAGACCATCTCATCACTGGACAATCAGGCAAAGGTGTGGTCATCTGGTCCTGGCTCTGCGGAAATGAACTAAGAACACTTGTTTTACAAGATGAACAAATGGAACTGCATTAAATCAAGAAGCTTCACCTCAAAGAAAATGATGACCAAGATATAAAGACAACCCAAACACTAGAAGAAATTATTTTTAGCCACTCATCTGGTAAAGAATTACTAGCCAAAATATATAAAACACTGGTAGGTCTTTACAAAAAAAAATCCAACTCCATCAAAAAATGAAAAGAGATAACAGAAACTTCCTCAAAGTAGGAATACAAAGGGCCAAAATGCATATGAAAAATGCTTATCAGTGCTAATCATCAGGCTACTGCGAATAATGACAACCATAAGTCCTCACCTCACATGGCAGATGGGCACACATCCAAAAGTGCAACAACAGACGTTGGTGTGGGTGCGGAGGAAAAAGGACCCTCTTCCTTCACTGCTGGTAGGATGTCGAAAGGTCTAGCCCTTTTTTGCCTTGTTTTGTGCTCAGGACTTACTCCTGGCTCTGTACTCGGAATTAATCCTGGTTATGCTCAGGCACTATATGGGATGCCGGAGATCAAACCCAGGCTGGCCACATGCAAGGCAAGCACCCTACCTGCTGTACTATCTCTTCGACTCTGTCTTTATAGATGACAAGCATGATGGAGTTTTATAAAGCACACCTTGGACCCACCTGATGGCCAGTGGCAGGTGACGACTCAATTTCAGCTCCAAACAATTGTTGATCATTTGGAAGATGCTCAAGCATGTGGTTGTGTTCTCCAGCTCATTCTGCTCCCAGGTGACTGTGTGACTGGGAAGAACTTGCTGTCTGTTAACTAGCCACACTTGCATGAGGAAATCTTTGAGTTTCTGTCATCTCTGTCTCTTGCCTTTCTTCAGGTTCCTTCATGAAAATCCTTCTGGGAACATAGAAACGGTTCTTGGGTCTTTCAGAACAACATTATTTGTAATTTTCATAGTGCTTTAACTATACGCTCCTTGAGGATGGCATTCACTATCATATTAGGAATTAATATGAGTAATTTTCCATGTCAAAACAAACAAGTGGGGTTGGAGAGCTAGTAAGGTGGGTAAGGCACTTGCCTTGTATTTCCTCACCTGACCATATGGTACCCTGAGCCCCACCAGGCGTGGACCCCATGAACAGGGCCAGGAGTAGTCCCTGAACACCTCTGGAGGTGGTTAAGAAACCAAAACCAAAACAAAAAGCAAACCCCACAAACTGCACATCTCTCCAGCAAACAAAAGTCAAGGAATCAGACAACTCATTTTGGAAGCATCATTACTGCAGTCTGGAGCAGGTATGAGACTCTATGGTGAGATTAGTGTCCTGTGGTTCCGGAGTTGTCCACTGTCTCCAGAAACTCACTGGAGACTGGCTACCATCCATGAGATTCAAAGTTATACAGAAGCAAAAGTGTATTGGGAGTAAAGATAGCAAGGACTCGTGGGGGCCGGGCATCAGAGAGGAAGTGCTGAGAATGGTTACTGACTGGGGCTGTGCAGGTTCTCTTCAGGACAGCACTAGCTGGGACTAAGGCTGCTCTCTGATCTGTTCTTAGTTGACTCCTTCCTTGTGTTAGAGCACCCTGACATCTTCATGTTTAACATTCATTGGGCCACACCAAAGTATATTTATGTTAACTGAGCCTTTTGGAAGCTGCATGCTCTGCCAGTGGTGCAGAAACATTTAGTTTATTGAACTTTCTTTGACAGGAAGGGTTGTTTACATTTTCTGGCTGAGGGAGAGTTGACTCTTTCCCTGCCTTGCCTGGGAAAAATTCTGAAAAAATACTCCTATCTCTGTCAGAGGAGAGATTTGCAGAGTCTACTAGGATTTTTAATGAACCAGTTAATGTTTTGGGGGCACACCTGGTGGTGCTCAGGGCTTACTTCTGGCTCTGTGCTCTGGAATAACTACTAGCATGGCTTGAGGGTATTGTATGCTGAGCATGGGTGCGTTGCATGAAAGGTACTTGCCTACCCGCTGTACAATCTCCCCAGGTCCCATGCATTGGATTTAAGGTAGCTGAGTGATGGGGGTTTTTCAGCTAGGCTAAGATGGCATGTCTCCTGACAACTGTCAAGGCAAAATGAGGAAACCTTTTCATTAGCTTTTCATCCTAATTCTTCTCCCAAGTCACCTGCCTGACAATTCATGGCCCCAGCAGATAAGCACAGAAGACTCACTACTAAACAGGCCCATCTCCTGCCCGGCTGCACAGGGGCTAAGCATGCTGCGATGGATGGGTGAGACTTTGCAGATTGGTGGACCTTGGAGGGCCCAGTGCGACATCACAGATGCCTGAGTGCTCCCGTGACAATCCTCCCTCAGGACTGGCTAGAGGGTGCAGCAGCGACCAAAGACTGTCTCCCTGCAGCAAGTGCAGCTCAGGTCATGCTCCCCACTGCACCCCCTCACAACCCTCTCTCTCTTCTGATCCTCAAGGTCAAAGGGATCTCTCTAGTAGACTCTGTCCCCATTCATCACCCACACACCTTCTCTATCTTGAGGCAAATAAAGAAAAGAATCCAGAAATACAAAATGGAGCCTACTGATTCCATTATGGAGATAAGAGAGGGGTAGGACAGCGACAGAGGGAAGCAGGTCACCAGGATCAGCAACAGGGGACTGCTGGGTCTTATTTGGGAGACCCTGGGGTCCTGGGAAGAGTGACTGAGACCGAGAGGGGGGGTGGGACAGCACTAACCTGCACCTCAGCAGAAAGAACAGGAGTGGGCGTCTCTGGGCCCCCTCAAACATTTGAGATAAAGACTGTGACTTTGCAATCCAGGAGGGAAATGGAGGCTGCACTGGAGTCCGCATGAGGACGCTGGGGTGAGCGTATGGGCGCAGGAGCCGAGAGGGTCTAGACTGCGCTGGGGAGCCGTGGCACCCTGTCAGATGCTCCTCTGCAGGCAGAGCCAGGACCTCCCTCACAGGCACGTTAGGCTTCTGCTGCCCTTCCGAGGAGAGGCCTGGGAGCTCTTGTGTTGACTTACTCACTGGGGCATGGTCTGAACATGGCCTTTCCCCTCCTGCTCGACAGCTGATCGAATTCACATGCTCTGTGGCTCCTCTCAGACCTGGGTTAAATGTGGACCCTCACAGAGCATCTCTCTTCCCACTTCCTTCTACATTGCATGCTTGACTTTTCTAGACCTTCATAGCCATAATTGTATAGAGAATGGGCCCTGGGAAGAGAGTTTCTTCCCGGTTTGGTCTGCTTTGTTCCATCCTTTTTGTTGCTTAGTAGTATTCCACTGCACGATGACTACAGATTGCTTTTCCTCTTTGCTGGAAATCCAGGGTATTTCTAATTTGGGGCTATTGTGAATAACATTGCCATGAATACCTTGGTCCATACCTTTGGTGGTCTTCACATACAGCAGCTTGTTGATTTCCATCCTTAGCCCAAGACCTGAGCTGCGCCCCTGAGCAAGATTGAGATGAGCTCAGAGGCAGAGCTTGTGTCTGCATGTGTGAGACTCTGATCTCCATCTCAGCACCCAAAATAAAATCTGTCTGATATGGTGGCACTTCTCCTGGCCTTGGATGCAGTCAAAGGATGTTGGGCATTCTCACCTTTATAATCTTAGGATCAGTGCTCCCTTTTCGTATTCTGGGATTTATTCCCAAAGCTTCAGTGGGGTAGTAAAGGAACTTCATTTCCTGCTGGGCTCAGGTAGCTCAGGGAATACTCCCAGTGAGATTGGATCCAGCAGGTGTGTGCCTGGCTCCAACACCCACCCATCCCACCATCAGGGCTATCTTGGCAGTGTTCAGTGCATCACTGGGGCCAGGGACCTCTGCAGACAAGATCCATGCTCTAGCCCACTGAGCCATTTTGCTGGCTCTGGTTTTCTTCATTTCTCTTTTTCTTAGGCTCTGAGTGGATCAGAGAGGCAGCAGATTCCCGACCCACTCACTGCATATCCTTCAAGCACCAATCAAGGGACTCCTGTCCTGAGTCTGAACATCAGAACTTCCTCAGTGAATGATGGCAAGGAGATAACTAGGCTGTCCTTTCCCCTTCGTCCTCCTACGCTCATGATACCTGGTGCTCTGTCCCTGTTCACTAGAGTCTGGACCCCGCTCAACCTTCCCAAGGACTCAGCCCCACAGATCCCATGGTTGTTCTCAAATGTATCTAGCTTAGAACCAGGCATGTAATCCTGTAATCCCATATGTAGCCCAACACATATGCACACACATATGTACACACACCTGCACACACATATACATGCCCACACATGCATGTACATGCACAAACACACAAAAATGCATCCAGGATATTTTTCCCAGTATAGTGAGATCAACTGATCAGGAGACAATTGTTTGTCCTCGAAGTTGTCCTTAAGAGGAAGGAGCATGCCACCACACCCCAGGGGGCCAGTCAGGAGGCAGAAGGTGCCCAGGGACAGTGCAGACCAGCAAAAACTCTTGTGTTTGCTGGGAGGAAGATTCATGGCAGAAGAAACAGATTTAGGATTGGCCAATTTAAATCATTCTCCACCAAAACTTAGTGTTATGATCAGTACTCACTGACTTGTGTCTGAATGCATTTATCTTAATTTATTTTATATCCTTCTGAGGCACTGTTGGAGGACATGCCCTAGTCATTTCTGGGTTTCTGCAAGCTCAAAGCCATTTGCATTTGCCTTTAAGGCTCTTGTGCAAATCACAATAGGAGACTGGGGGCAGGGGTGGAAAAGGCAGTTTGATTTTGGTAACTCTTGGAATGATGTTATAATTTTATCATGAATTCAATGCTAGCTATAGGGATATTTCTCTCATAACCCCCAAGGGCCCCTAAGTGGGACATTTAACATATTTAGAATTTACCAGGAGATAGCCTGACTGCATTGGATCCACCATTAAGAAAATGGCTCTGCTAAGATCAAGGAAGGAGCCATGCTGTTTGCCTCCAGACAAGTGAACAGGACTCTGAGTAAAACTAAGGCAGAGCATCCAAAATTACCCTGGAGAAGAGAAAAGGATCTTATGGTTATTTAGAGATATACCATATGCTGTATCATGTTCATGGCCCCATTCACTCTCAATGGGACAAACATTTCTGAATGCAGCAGTTATGTGTACCTAGGTCGAGAAATCAACATGATGAACGACCTAAAACCTGAGCTGCGCAGGAGGAAGAGAGCGGCATGGAATGCCTTCAAAGGCATCCAAGAAATAGCTAAAAGGACAAAGAACCTCCGGCTCCGGGCACATCTCTTTGACTCCACCTGCATTAACATACACCTCAGAGACCTGGGCCCCACGAAAGCAGGATGAGAATGTTATTCGGGTCTCCCAGAGAGGAATCGAAAGAGCTATGCTTGGAATATCATGCCTCACTCAAGTGAGAGAAGGAATCCCGAGTTCTGACCTCCGTCACTATTCCAGAATCAGGGATGCTGTCTCGTTTGTCAAGGCATCAAAAAATCAGATGGGCTGGACATGTAATGTGATTTGGAGACAACCGCTGGACTAGAGCCATTACCGACTGGATCCCACGGGATGTCAAAAGATCACGTGGCCGCCCACCTACAAGATGGTCAGACTTCCTTGTAAAGACCCTGAAGGAATGGTTTGAGGCTCTTCATATACCTGAATCAACCAGATGCCATTGGGCTACATTGGCACGTGATAGGGTCCAATGGAAATGTTACTGGCGCCCGCTCAAGCAAATCGATGAATAACGGGATTCAAGTGATCAAGTGATCAAGTGATCAAGTTCATGGTCTAGAAATTATGTTATTTCTCTATGTATTAAATCCTGAGGTACTTTTATTCTTAGGTGTATTTCCCCATCTCCACAAGTGCTTTGCATAAGAGTTGACTTGGGAGGCAGGGGCTGGGTTCTGGCATTAGCATATGTATAGAGCTGTACCTACCTGTGTTGTATTTGACATGCCAAAAAACAGTAACAATTATCGACCACATTCCCATAACCTGAAGGAATGGTTTGAGGATCTTCATGTTCCAGGAGTGAGCAGATGCCCTTGGGCTATCTAACACGAGACAGGACATATGGAGATATTACTGGTGCCTGCCCCAGCAAATCGATGAACAATGGGAAGACAAGTGATACAAGTGAGGTGATGGAGCTGTACCTAAGTGTGGCCTAGCAAGCATCAAACATCTGACCTAGAAGCTTTTTTTTTTATCTTTGATATACAGAGAAAGTTCTTTCTCTCCCTTACCTTTGGTTGGTTTATTAGGGATAAAAGGTGCTGGGAAGAAGAAGATGGTCATCCATCTTGGTGGAAGATCTCAGCCTGAGCTCATGGTCAGAAATATGATCCTCAGCCAGGGGTCTGGGAAATCCCACTGCTTTGGATTGTTGCAACAGAATTTGTTTTATTATTGGTGATGAGTAAAAGCCTTTTGGAACTGTGCTGGACTTGTGGTTTGATCTGTTGTCGGCCCTTGAATTCAAAGGGAACTTGTTCCCTGATCACTATATCACTGTCTTCCCGTTCATCAGCGATTTGCTCGAGCGGGCACCAGTAATGTCTCCATATGTCCTGTCTCATGCAAGTAGAGCCCAAGGGCACCTGCTTGCTTCAGGAACATAAAGGCTCTCAAACCATTCCATTGGGTCATGGGAATGAGATCTATTCCCATGAGAAGACTGGAATCCCCTACAGTATCAGGGAACGGTCTATAATAATAATAATATAGACCATTCCCTTATACTGTAGGGGATTCCAGTCTTCCCCGGCAATGCACATATGAGCAAAATATTCAATAGTTGTCTTTTTCCTTTGTAATTAATTTCACATCATGCTTTTTTGTTGCAAAGGACATTTTGTTTTTTTTTGAAATAGCTAAATAATCATTCCTGTAAGTGTACCACATCTTATTTATATACTCATCTTTTGATAGGCACTTTGGATGTTTCATATTTTTCTCATATAGCACAGCAATGAGTACTGGAGTGATTATAACTTTTTGTGCTAATGCTTTTGTATTCTTTGGGGAGATGGACTCAGGCATAGGTTTTGCCCAGTCTACAACTGGGGTGCCCTCTCGTGGCTGCTTCTGTAAATATATCCTCTAAAGTTCTAAGCTAAGTGTTGTCACAGCCCCTAAGCTTGGAATCTTGCCGGGCCCCTCCTTAGGAAAACTCAGGGCAACTGTATCACTGAAGTGTTAGTGGAGGCTCAGTGCTTTGTTGAGGTATCTGTCAGGCATCTGAACGCCTGCACAAAACACAGAGTGTCTGAGTGAACCAAGAGCCTCCTTGCACATGACCCTCTGCTTAAGTGCCTTCAGCAACATCCTTCCTAAAGGAGGTCACAAAGATGACAAGAAGCTGTATTGTTGTAACACACTAACACCAACACCTTCAGCAGGATATTAACAAGGAAACTTCAACACTAAGCTAAAAGGATTACACATAACAATGAAGTGAGCTTGATCCAGTGATGTACGTGTGGTTGAACACCAGAAGACCCAAGTGATTCGCACATTAACAACATGAATGATAAACATCACACAATCAGCTCAGTAAGTGATTAAAAGTGTTTCTCAAAATTAAATATATGCTCATGATAACTTTTTAGGTGTTTTGGGTGGGTACAGGGTCATACCCACCAGTGCTCAGGATTTGCTCCCTGTCTCTGTGCCCAGGGATCACATACAGTAAGATCACATGCAAGGCTGTTTGTACTAGGGACCTCAGACCTACATTTTTTGGTCCCAACTTGTTATAACTTTGAGCTGGGGGGCTTCTGACATAGGGACTCATCTCTATCTCCTAGTCTGTCATCAGAGAGGAAACTCTTCGTCATTGTTCCAAGGACCAGGTGTAACCAGTTAACAAGTCCAGCCCATAGGTAAGCTGCTCAACTCCCAGAATTACTACTCCCCCACTGTGATTGTCCCCAACAACTGCAAGCCAAATGTTCTTCATGACTGTAAGCCAGCGGAACCATGAACTAGCTTATGTTGCGTCTGTAACTTGCTTTGCTGATCACAGCACCTGCAGCCCCTTACTCATTGTAATGGATACAGCCCACTGTATCCATTGTCTGTTAAGATTTGATTTTATTTTGCCTTTATAAACTTATCCCTGATTGCCTTAGAGCAGCGAGCTTTTTGGGGACTGTAGTCTGCTGGTGGTCACCGGCTAATAAACACCCAATTCTACCTCTGAGTGGTGCTCAACTTGAGAAACTCCCTTACAAAATCTTAACAAAGTGAGCACAAAGGTAATGCAACATGACATTGAAATGGCTAAAAACCACTGAATAAAAAAAAATTCAATGAAGTCAGAAAAAGTCCTACTTTATCTGCTCAACACATCTCTGCTTAAAAGCCTTTCTGATCCCTCCAGGTTTGCCTGAGAGCCCACGGGAGCCTCCATTTAAACCTAGGCAAGAGCACGAATTGTGCGGGTGCTGGACTGTCACCTCCCACTCTCTGCCAGGGCTCAGAGGGCAGGATGGGATCCCAGACGTCTTTGCATAGGGTTGCAGGCACATGTGCAGTGACACAGATTTGCTAAATGAAAGGTTCATTTGACTGCCACTGAATGGAGGAAACAAATGCATCATTTATAAGTCGTAACATTGCCTTAAAATTAGCACCTTAGGGCCAGAGAGATAGTACAGAGGTTAGTACACTTCTCTTGCATGCAGTGACCCGGTTTGATTTCCAGCACCCATATGGTACCGGAGCACCCATATGGTCAACCATATGTCAGGGGCCGCACCCTACCCAAATCAGGAACTTATTGGTAAACGGGACATCCATACAGTGCTTGCAATTCACCATGCATCTAAGTACTCTGGGAAGTCACATCTCTGCAGCCTTGATTTCTTCTGTTTTCCAGTGTCATGGATTGAACCTCAGGTCTCACGTATGAGGCATGTGCTCTGTGACTGAACAACATCTTCTGTAGGCCTCCGATTCATTAAAGGACAAGGGTGGCCTCAAAAACAAGGTGACCCCTGATCCGAGATCCCACACTTAGAGCCCAGGCCTTTTCCCTGCCCCCTTACTATCTCCAGTGCTCAACGGCTGAGATCTGCACACTTGATTTCCTAGGACTTCTCTCACATTCGTAACTGCAAGACCATTAGGCCCACCTCTGCCCTTTTGCACTTCTCCCAAAACAAGCCTGAAAGAGGAGTCACACTTAGAGTGGCGCCAGCTTCTGTGATGACTATTTCCCCAGCCATATCTGCTCTGTGCTTCACTGTGCCGACAGGTGACCCGCTGGCACCAAGCGTGACTGATCTGAAGAGACTCCGGGGGCTCCACAGCTGGCAGCTTCACAGTGATACCAGAATTGTGACTGCAGTCACCAGAGCAGGGAGCAAGAGTGGGCTGGGACTTGCGGTGGCTCCAGCCCTGCGACCCTGACCCCAGCTGCCAGTGCCTAGTCCCTGCACCAGGTGTGCTCATCAGGGCACCAGGGTGGTGAGTCCTAATCACCAGACAACTCTACAGCGGAGGGCAGAAACCAAGACAAGGAAAGGGTCCTGCTTCTGTAGGGCTGGGCACAGGCACTGCTGCCCCTAAGCCACTGCATGGCAGGCAGACGGGGCATCAACCACTATGTGTGGTGGCACCCTTCAAGTTCTCAGGCTGTTCAAAGTCTGGGCGACCCAGATGTATCTTGCAGCTCTAACCCTTCCCTTCCAAAGTGACCTCAAGAAAGACTTAACCCTTTAAGTCCGTTTTCTTCAGAAAAATGCAGAGCCTAGTGCGAACATTGCAGTGGTACTACAGTGAGATGCTCCAGGCTTCAACACCAGCGAGTCTCCAAGGAGCGAGCAGCCATCTCACCAAGTCTCGCCCACCAAGACGGGAGCAGCCGTCTCACTCACCAAGACGTGAGCTGCAGTCTCACCCCGACTCTGAAAAGAAAAAGGTCCAGAGCTTCATTCCAGAGACAGGGTTATAAGACATGCAGACATGGCCGACTCTGGTATTTATGTAGAGGGTCCTAGGGAGAGTGAGGATGGAATCAAAGCAGGGAAGGTGAAAACTGTATCATCTAGATATGACAGCCAAGGGTAGTGTCTGAGCTTATATGAGGGGTTTGCATAAAGATGTATGTTAACACGGTCCTCAGGCTCACATCTCTGCATGAGCAGGTTGGAGATGACGCAGATCAGTGATGGGAGGTGACGCAGATCAGTGATGGGGGTGACGCAGATCAGTGATGGGAGGTGACACAGATCAGTGATGGGGGTGACGCAGATCAGTGATGGGAGGTGACGCAGATCAGTGATGGGGGATGACGCAGATCAGTGATGGGGGGTGACGCAGATCAGTGATGGGAGGTGACGCAGATCAGTGATGGGAGGTGACGCAGATCAGTGATGGGGGTGACGCAGATCAGTGATGGGGGTGACGCAGATCAGTGATGGAGAGACAAGATCAGTGATGGGGGTGACGCAGATCAGTGATGGGGATGACGCAGATCAGTGATGGGGATGACGCAGATCAGTGATGGGGAGGTGACACAGATCAGTGATGGGGGTGACGCAGATCAGTGATGGGAGGTGACGCAGATCAGTGATGGGAGGTGACGCAGATCAGTGATGGGGATGACGCAGATCAGTGATGGAGGTGACACAGATCAGTGATGGGAGGTGACGCAGATCAGTGATGGGAGGTGACGCAGATCAGTGATGGAGGTGACACAGATCAGTGATGGAGGTGACGCAGATCAGTGATGGGAGGTGACACAGATCAGTGATGGGGGATGACGCAGATCAGTGATGGGGGTGACGCAGATCAGTGATGGGAGGTGATGCAGATCAGTGGTGGGAGGTGAACAGATCAGTGATGGGAGGTGACGCAGATCAGTGATGGGGGATGACGCAGATCAGTGATGGGGGGTGACGCAGATCAGTGATGGGAGATGACGCCAGATCAGTGATGGGAGGTGACGCAGATCAGTGATGGGGGGTGACGCAGATCAGTGATGGGAGGTGACGCAGATCAGTGATGGGGGATGACGCAGATCAGTGATGGGGGTGACGAGATCAGTGATGGGAGGTGACGCAGATCAGTGATGGAGGTGACGCAGATCAGTGATGGGAGGTGACACAGATCAGTGATGGGGTGACGCAGATCAGTGATGGGAGGTGACACAATTGGGAGAGACGATCAGTGATGGAAGATGACGCAGATCAGTGATGGGAGGTGACGAGATCAGTGATGGGAGGTGACACAGATCAGTGATGGGAGGTGACGCAGATCAGTGATGGTGGATGACGCAGATCAGTGATGGGGGATGACGCAGATCAGTGATGGGGATGACGCAGATCAGTGATGGGAGGTGACGCAGATCAGTGATGGGGGATGACGAGATCAGTGATGGGAGATGACGCAGATCAGTGATGGGAGGTGACCCAGATCAGTGATGGGAGGTGACGCAGATCAGTGATGGGAGGTGACGCAGATCAGTGATGGGGATGACGCAGATCAGTGATGGTGGATGACGCAGATCAGTGATGGGAGTGACGCAGATCAGTGATGGGAGGTGAGCGTAGATCAGTGATGGGGATGACGCAGATCAGTGATGGGAGGTGACACAGATCAGTGATGGGAGGTGACGCAGATCAGTGATGGGGGAGGCGAGATCAGTGATGGAGGTGACGAGATCAGTGATGGGAGGTGACGCAGATCAGTGATGGGAGGTGACACAGATCAGTGATGGGAGGTGACGCAGATCAGTGATGGGGATGACGCAGATCAGTGATGGGAGGTGATGCAGATCAGTGGTGGGAGATGAATCAGATCAGTGATGGGAGGTGACGAGATCAGTGATGGGGATGACGCAGATCAGTGATGGAGGATGACGCAGATCAGTGATGGGGGGTGACGCAGATCAGTGATGGGAGGTGACGCAGATCAGTGATGGGAGGTGACGTAGATCAGTGATGGGAGGTGACGCAGATCAGTGATGGGGATGACGCAGATCAGTGATGGGAGGTGACACATCAGTGATGGGAGATGACGCAGATCAGTGATGGGAGATGACGCAGATCAGTGATGGGAGGTGACGCAGATCAGTGATGGGAGGTGACACAGATCAGTGATGGGAGGTGACGCAGATCAGTGATGGGAGGTGACGATCAGTGATGGGAGATGACGCAGATCAGTGATGGGGGATGACGCAGATCAGTGATGGGAGGTGACACAAATCAGTGATAGGAGGTGACGCAGATCAGTGATGGGAGGTGATGCAGATCAGTGATGGGAGGTGACACAGATCAGTGATGGGAGGTGACGCAGATCAGTGATGGGAGGTGATGCAGATCAGTGATGGGAGGTGATGCAGATCAGTGATGGGGGGATGACGCAGATCAGTGATGGGAGGTGACGCAGATCAGTGATGGGAGGTGACGCAGATCAGAGTAGACCTGCCCCATGCACATTGGATCCTGGAATGGAGACTAAGCTGCACAAAAAAATAAAAGAAAAGAAGGGAAAAGAAAGGGGTGATGAGAAAAGAAGAAAGATGAAAAAGGAGGCATCTGAAAATTTGCTCTGAGTTTTCACATAGAGAATGTCACTGGGACCTGTTTCTGTCTATGGAGTCTACTGAGTAGCATTCTAGTTTTTTTAATCTTAATTGTTTTCTCATTATACCTTTATATAAATTCTGTGGGTACAAGTTTGTTCATGGTGATTTGTTACAGATGTTCAGTATATCATCACAATCCCACCAGCATTGCATCTTCCCACCAACGTTACTTCCCCCCTCCTTAAGTGATTTATTCTATATTGCTTGTTATAATTTGTACTTGTGTTTGAGATCTAGCTTTTATTATGCTTGAAATCTGGTTTTGTTAATTTTGATTTACTAGTGCTGCCTGGTCTGCACATATATTAGAATTTGAGAAGAGCTGACTCTTAAAAACAGGTCACTAAGTGCCTCTCATGTGACTCTCACTGTGCGTTACTCTTCATGCTACTGAAGAGTCAGGGCAAGTGGGAGCTGGGGACGGTGAAGGATCATCTTATGAAGGCTGCAGTTCTGAAGTTAGGAAGTTGGTATTTTAACAGTTAAAAGTTCTTTTTTTTTGCCTTTTTGGGTCACACCCGGCAATGCTCAGGGGCTACTCCTGGCTCTGCACTCAGGAAACACTCCTGGCGGTGCTCGGGACCATATGGGGATGCCGGGGATCGAACCCAGGCTGGCAGAGGCCGCGATGCAAAAGGCAAGCGCCTACCCGCTGGGCTATTGCTCTGGCCCCAACAGTTAAAAAAGTTCTTAATGATTTATGAATAGAAATTAAGAGAGAGCAGGAATAATATGTATTTATGGTAAAAGGGGCACTTAAAATTTAAGCTTTATTTGGGGCTGGAGCGGTAGGGCATTTGCCTTGCATGCAGCCCACCTGGGTCCGATCCCTGGCATCCCATATGGTCCCCTGAGCACTACCAGGAGTAATTCCTGGTGCAGAGCCAGGAGTAACCTCCCTGAGCATTGCCGGGTATGACCCAGAAAAGAAAAAAAATAAGCTTTTAATTTAAATACCTGATTTACAAAGTCAGGATTGGCAGAACATTAGATGAAGGACAACCATGAAAGCAAGCTGGCTTCTGAAAAGGATTCAGCACAATCGACCATATCCACATGGTAACCAAGCTCATTGAGGTTTGTAGGGAGTTCAAGATGCCGCTCTGTCTCATGTTCATTGATTTAAAGAAAGCCTTTGATTCTGTTGAGACTGAAGTGGTTATCTAAGCCCTAGCCAAACAGGGTGTTCAAACCCAATACATCAAGATCGTTCGTGGAGCTCTATTACGGATTCACCACCAGGATCTCACCATTCTACAAGGAAGTGATCACTGGTGTCAAAAGAGGGGTTCGCAGAGTGATACCATTTCACCAAAACTCTTCAGCGCCACCCTCGAGAACATCATGCAACAATTAGAATGGGAAGGAATGGGAGTGAAGATAGATGGTCAGCAACTACACCACCCCAGTTCGCTGATGAAATCGTTCTAAAAACACCAAACATTAGCCAAGTGGCACAAATGCTGGCTGACTTTGACCGAGAATGTGGAAAGATAGGTCTACAGCTGAATCTCAACAAAACTATGTTCATGAAAAATGAACTAGTTCCAGAGGCCCCATTCATTCTCAATGGAACAAACATCTCTGAATGCAGCAGTTATGTACCTAGGTCGAGAAGTCAACATGATGAATGACCTAAAACCTGAGCTGTGCAGGGAGGAAGAGAGCGGCATGGATTGCCTTCAAAATCATCGAAGAAATAGCGAAAAAGACAAAAGAACCTCCGACTCTGGGCACATCTCTTCGACTCCACTGTTCTCCCTGCATTAACATATGCCTCAGAGACCTGGGCCCTACAAAAGCAGGATGAGAATGCTATTCAGGTCTCCCAAAGAGGAATGGAAAGAGCTATGCTTGGAATATCTCGCCTCACTCAAGTGAGAGAAGGCATCCGGAGTTCCGACCTCCGTCGCTGTTCCAGAGTCAGGGATGCTGTCTCATTTGCCAAGGCATCGAAAATCAGATGGGCTGGACATGTAATGCGATTTGGAGATGACCGCTGGACTAGAGCCATTACCAACTGGATCACTTGGCCTCCCACCTACAAGATGGTCAGACTTCTTCATCAAGACCATGAACGAATGGTTTGAGGCTCTTCATATCCTGAAACAACCAGATGCCATTGGGCTACACTGGCACGTGATAGGGTCAAATGGAAATGTTACTGGCACCCGCTCAAGGAAATCGATGAACAACGGGATGTCTAGTGTATAGTGATTTACAAAGTACAAAGTTATTCACAATAGTTTTTAGAAAGATTAATCATTCAACACCAATCCCACCACCAGTGTGTCCCCCCACCAAATACCCTCATTTCCTACCCACCTCATCCCCATGCTCATTCCCTCAGCTGGCACCAATTATATTGACCATTACAGCCCATATATGGAAATGGTATTGATAAAGTCATTACTTTTTTTCTGGGTTATGTGCAATTCTGGCCTATTTCTGTTCTTGCATTCACTTCCTGAGTTTCTAAAACTTAGTGGGTTTTACCAGTCAACCCCAAATGCTCTACTGCCATACCAGGACTAACACTTATTTCAAATTTTTCTCAACCTCTGTTTGAGCTTGTCCTAAGCATACACTGAATAATCTATTCTATATTGCTTGTTGGAGCTAGTTCTCTAAATAAGGTCTATGAATATATTCTTAGACAAAAGCCAATATAAATTATTAAATCTCAACTGGATCTATTGTGCCATTTGGGCCCACTGTATAAGAAATTATCGATATGTTCCCACATCATGCCCTCACTCTTGTGGATTGTATACTCCAAACTTAATTCTATACAATGTTACCTGGTACATCAGTATACCAGGCTTTGAGATATGCAGCTACTTGTGCCATGTACCACAGGGAGAGCCAATAATCAGCTCTGCCCTGTGTGCCTGTGTCTCTGGATCATGGCCAACAGCACTGAAGCACTTCGTGGGTGGGTCCACTGGGCCTTCTGGAGGGGACAGAGGTGGGGAAAGAGACCCCAGCTCCATCTCCATGACAACCTGGTGACTAGCCACTGAGATACCCATACCTGGGCTTGAAATTGGCTT
>JAJIBD010009386.1:0-10814 GCA_021461705.1 Cryptotis parvus | reverse complement strand
CGGTGTCACACTTACACAAATAAAAGATTGTCATTTTATACAAATCACAGACACAGCTTAATAAAATTATATTCAAGTAGTTTGTATGATTTTTATTTCAACCATAGGATAAGAAGCACAAATTCATGAGTTGTTAAAAACAGAAAATACCAAAATTTTGTTGACATAAATACTAAAGTCTTTGGCTGCCCTGGGGCGACCAGCCATAGCATGCGGGCCTCAGACGTGCCTGGGGAAGCTGGAACTCCGCTTTCCTCTGGCTAAGCTGACCATGGGGCTCTCGGAAGGACAGATGGGTTTTGGGAGTGGGCCCATCCTCCGGGGGTCCCAGAAGCAGCCTGATGAGACTCGCCCACCACACTAGCCACCACCTTCGCTGTCCGGAGGCTGGGATACTACCTCACCACCAGATTAACAGAGCAAACCAGTTTGAGCCCGGGTCATGCAGCCGCAGTGGCCGCGCTGTCCATCAAAAAATAGTGGAATAGTAATGTCCTTTAATCCACTGCATTCCACGATGTGCAGGAAAGTTTGGCGGAGGGAGAGATAGAGAAGAGAGAGAAGAGCGTACAGAACCCACCAAGTGGTTGGGGGGTGTGGGAGGGGGAGGGAGGTGGGGACATTGGTGATGGGAGATGGGTTTGGGTGGAGGGATGGGTGTTGGAATGCTGTGGAACCAGAACTCTGCATAAGCATCTTGCAATTGTATGTTTAAAATGATGTAATAAAATTTGGGGGGAAAATACAAAAGTCTTCTTAAATTAGGGTAAAGAAAACTTACCTTTGTAGAGTGAAAAGTTTTACTCTACAAAGTGCAACTATTAATTGCCAGACTCAGAGAAGTTTCAAATATAGGCTCCCATCACTACCACTATCTTAATTCTAATGTGTTTAAGGTTTCAATACAAGATATTTTCAATCATTTAAAATTCATTGTATAGTCTACTATATATAGTGGCCAAATGAAAAACCTCAAAAAATTATGTATGTGTATAGAGCTTATGCAACTGTATGTGCATATAAAAATTTGACCATTTTAATTGTCATAATTTTCATGGTTTTAAACAAGAATGTGGTGGTAGTATGCAGTAACTTTGTAATCAATACTATAGATATAAACACTATTCTAACCATATTACTGAACTATCGTAAATATATTTTTAAACTTTTTTTAAAGAACATAAACAGAAACTTGTTGAGTCTCCTTTTAACTTTGTTTCTCAACATTTCAAATTACTGAAATGCCAACTCTGGAAGAACAATATAGTATTTGATTATAAGATTTAGTGGTGTCTTTTCCAAAGCCAAAATTTCCTATTAATCTTAGCATTTGTTGAAAGAGAAGATATTTGGAAGAATTTATGGAAGGATATATTCAGAATCTGCCGTTACTTAACTGTCTTGCAAACTGATTTGTAATTAGACTAGTTCTCCCATACTCCACAGATTAGTCCAGATACAATCTATCCCGACTTAGTGAGTATACAAATAATGGAATATCTTTTACTAAAAGACACACCTACAGGTGCAGTGGTAAAGCGTCGGTCCTGGTGGTTGTCTCAGGCCCTGTGGTGCTATGGGAGATGTGTGGGACCAGGCACTGAATGCAGGGGCCTCACACATGCGAGGCATATGTGCTACTCCTGGGCTATTCCTCAGCCCTGTGTCATACAATATTATAAGGGTGGAAAAAGAGCCTGAGAGGGCTTTAGGTGCAAGAAGAAGATGGTTTGTCAAGACTTAGGAAGCTAGCGTACACAAAGAGACTTCAAAGGTAAGGAAACTGCATCCTTCGGAAGTTGAAGTCCACAGTATGTTTAGGTCTCCTGAGAAACTATTCATGGAATTAAAAGAGATGGTGTACCACCGACGATGACTTCTCCTGAAGGACTCAGTTAAGAGTAGACACTTCCGTAAGTATCAGAGTTGGCAGTCATGTCAAACAGGTGGTCATCTGCTTCAGTGGTAAGAGTGAGTTTCTGGAATGACTGAACAGTGGGAGAATCTATGAGTGTTGGATTTAAAAGGAGATGAATTCCGACGGCTTCAAGGTCTATCATCTCATGTGTAGTAGAGAGAAAGATTCTGCAGTTCAAGCTTAGAGACCAGGACTGTCTTATTTATAAACTTCTTCACAGCACAGTAGAGCCTACAGATACATCTTCTCTGAGTAAACAGTCTTAGAAGACAGCTCCTCTGAGCAGATAAAATAGAAAACTGTGCCTGTTCAACACAGGCTGAATTTTAGTCCTCTTAGCCCTTTTCCAGAAAATGTAGAAAGGATGTGGAAATTTACTCCCGTCTATGGTACCCAAAGTAAGCAAATGAACAATTGTATTTTTTTAAACAGGGTACAGGATGATAAAGAATAGAATGGATCAATGACCCCCAGAATACTGTTGAGTAAGTATCAGATTGAGTAAGTATCAGAAAACCCTCTGAGTAGTTGTTTGTACCTACCCTGATCTTTCGGGTTCTGAAAAAGCAAGCATAAACATACCAATGTTGTTGTGTAAATAAATGCCCTTGTCCTGTTCCTCTGCTTCAGGAGAGTTTCAGGGAGAGCCTTACACTCCCCCCCTCACCCCCATTCCTCAACTACTGTGTTGTCCTGTGCATTGCAGTGCTCCTTGCAAGGTATTAAATACATGCAGGGAACCATTAAATCAGGCATTTGAGAAATAACAGCCCCACAAACTAAAAGTTCATAAATCACTGAAAACATTTACTGTTACTGGAGTATGCAAAGCAGACTGTGGTTGGAAACGCTCCTGAGAAGTGATTGTTCCTTGTGAATTCTATCTGAAAACACCAGCATGTTAACCTGCAAATCTATAAGTGGGGCTTGTTCTCCCTGGAAGTTTTTTTTTTTTTTTTTTTGGGGGTCACACCCGGCAATGCTCAGGGTTTCTCCTGACTCTGCCTTCAGGAATCACTCCTGGCGGCGCTTGGGAGACCATATGGGATGCCAGGGATCGAACCCACGCCGGCATGGGCAGGCCATGTGTAAGGCAAATGCCCTACCCGCTAGGCTATCGCTCCGGCCCCTCTCCCTGGAATTTTTGCCTGTCATAACTGTGGGGGTAATTCAGGGGTAATTCCACACAAGCAAGGTAAAGGTGCCTGAGCACCTCGGATACCACAAGCAACCAAAATCCAGAATAAGAGTTAAGCTCCATTACCCCAAATCAGAACATTTGACTTTTCTAATATCTCGATATCAGTAGTGGATGGACAGAATAAAAAACAACAAAGTATAGAAGCTGAATATCTAACAAAAACATGAGGAAAATACTACACAAAAAATATTGAAAGCACTCTGATCCACTGCTGGTGGGAGTGCCGACTGGTCCAGCCCTTTTGGAAAACAATATGGGCATTCCTCCGAAAACTAGATATTGAGTTCCCATTTGATTCAGCAATAGCACTCCTGGGAATATACCCGAGAGACCGGAAAACACATAGCAGAAACACTATCTGTACTTCTTTATTCATCTCTGCTATTCACTATAGCTAGAATCTGGAAACAACCTAAATGCCCGAGAACAGAGGACTGGCTAAAGAAACTGTGGTTCATCTACACTACGGAATACTATGCGGCTGTCAGAAAAGATGAAATTATGAAATTTACCTGAAATGGAGGGACATGGAGACTATCATGCTGAGTGAAATTAGTCAGAAGGAAAAGGACAGATATAGAATGACTGCATTCATTAATACGACATAAATAGATACCAGTGTTTTACTAAATGTGGGAAATGGTAATGGCAGATTAAAACTCACCATTGAATATACACAAAGAGACTTAAGTAATAAACTCTAAATATCTGCAGGGCTAGCCACAATGTGTAAAATAAGAGGGAGAGAGATGCAGAGACAGAGAGAGAGAGAGACAGAGAGAGAAAGAGTGGAAACGGGGCTGTCTGCTATTAAGGCAGCATGGGGGTGGGCGGGGGGGGGTGGGGTACATTGGTGGTGGAAATGGGGCACTGGTGGAGGGATGGGTGCTGGTATACTGTATTACCAAGAACCAATTATGAGCACCTTTGTAATTGTATGTTTCACGGTGGTATAATAAAAAATTAAAAAAATATTGAAAGCAAGCAGAGTAACAAGAACACCTTCAGAGCTACTTTTAGGTATAAATCACAGGCCTATAATATCTGAATGCCTAAGACCATCTGTGTTTTTTGGAGAATCTAGCCATCATATGATGGATACTTATGTATGGAATTAGTCCTTTCTGTTCAGTTTGTTTGTCAAAGCAATAAAGTTGTCATCTCTGCAAGCCAGTGAAGTATAAAGCAACTAAACGAATCTCGTTGGTAGAGTGATGCCTTCAGAGCTGGATTTCTGTGTGCTTCAGCGGTTAGCGGCAGAAATGATTTCACTGTGACTTGGCACTGTGAATTGCTTCAGTGAGGGGAAATAGTAACAAGAAAGCTGCTGAGTACTTGCCTGGAGGAGAACGCTGTGATAATGACCCTGTTAGAGGGTCAGGGCTCATTTTAAGCTGGTGTGAATTTCTATTTTCATCCCAGCTGGAGCTGGCTAGAATCCACTTTGGTAGACCAGTGTCTGTGCCTCCCATTGTTCACTGAAGATCCTGAGTATTATCCCTTCTTGCAGAGCACCATTCCTCTTACTTAATAATTCTGCCCTTAGGCTCCCCGTTTCTGCTCTCAACACTGCTACCCTGGTCATGGCTCCAAAAGTCCCAAAACATTCTACACCTAGTGCAAAGGGAATGACACAAATAACTCCCTGAGGTTTGGCTGTTCTGAAAAGAAACTTTCATTGTGAATTGTGAATCATTTCTTTAAAAAAAAAGACTTGTGCCAAAATTGTAAGACGAATTTTTATAATTCAATAATGAAATGCTGAATCACCCAAGTAAAAATGGGCAAAAGAATCTAAAGAGATATTCAAATGACCAGTAAGCACAAAATTAGGTGCTCAACATCATTAGTCACAGGTTACATGGAAATCAAAACCAGCCAAAGGGCACCATTTCACTCCCACTCAAATAGTTCTGAATTCGAATAGTACTCGAATAGCCTTGCAACAAGCCAGACGACCCCCCACTCCATGAGAGCCTCCATTTCCACATCCGGACTTCCCTCTTGTTACAACTCCACCCAGCAGACCAGAGTATCACAGCTCGGCTCATGGAGTTCCACCCTGCAGCAGTCTTTTTTAAATCAAAGGCTCAGATATGCTGGGCCAGAGACTCACAGACATGGGGGCAGAGCTGCTACTTGCTCTCCCTGTGCCCAGCCGCTCACGAGGCACCCAGGAGAGATGGCGGGTTCTAGCCCTGGCCGCCACCCCAGCAGAGCCTTGCAATAATCCAGACGACCCCCACTCCCACGAGGGCCTCCCGTTTTCCACATCCGGACTTCTCTCTTGTCAGAACTCCACCCAGCAGACCAGCCTATCAAGGCTCATGCAGCCACGCTGTTCATCAATAAATGCTGGACTTAGAGATGACTAAGAGTATGCTACCTGCACGGCAGAGCCTGGCAAGCTACCATGTTGTATTTGATATGCCAAATACCAGTAACAATTATAGACCTCATTCCGGAATGGATTGAGGCCCTTTTATGTTCCTGGAGCAAGCAGATGCCCTTGGGCTCTACTAGCATGAGACAGGACATATGGAGATGTTACTGGGGCCCGCTCAAGCAAATCGATGATGAATTGGAAGACAGTGATACAGTGATTGTCTCCTTAATATTTGATCTTTTTTATCTATGAACATGGGATGGTTTTCCCCAATTTGCTTAGATATAATTTAATTTCTCAACATTTTTATCATTTCACAATATAAAAATTTATATTTATTTTGTTCAACTAAGTCTATATAGGTATGTTTATACGGTGTTTTTCATTTAGGTTGTTGCAATGAAGATAATCCCTTTGGGAAGGAATTAGGAACTCTGTTTATGACTTTCTCCCTCAGCCTTGGGATCTCTGGATCCAGCATCTGGAGGTGTGAATTCCATAAATGTCTTCGACCAACTGCTGAGTGCTAATGGAGAGGGGCTGTCAGTTTACCTGCTCTGGCATGGCACTAGCACTCCGAGGAAGCAAGAGTGGCAGACTCCAGTATTCTCAGGGTTACAGAGCTAAGGATAGGCAAAGCCTCCATCCCACCTGTGGGATGAGCAGAAGGCACCCCCACCTCTCATCTCAGCACTCAAGCAGGAACCGGAAACTGGGGGAGGACATGAGGATGTTGGTTTCCTGCCCTTTCCTGGATGGGAGTCTCCTACATGGAGCTGTTGGTTGGAAGAGCATGAACTCTCAGGTCCGCAACCTGGAGCGAATCCTCTTTCTGCTGAGCTGGCGGGATGAAGGTGGGCGAGGTCTGGTTCAAAAACCACATTCTGGCTTTCCTTACACAAATGTTTTATGTTTTCTTGAATAAACACTTGTTCGTGTCTATTCTTTCAGGATCACTTCCAGAGGCTTAAATGATTTCCTTTTCATGCCGTTTCTCTGCGTTAGGGATTCTGTGAAACTCTTCAGGCCCTGCCAGTCCTCTCACATTTTGAATGAAGATGTTGTTGCCATCCCATGAAGACCTTATCGGTATTAAGTGTATTCACAAATGGAATTATCTTGGAATAATGCTTCTAAACAGTGAGGTATAAAGCATTGCTTCCAACTTGATTGTGAGCTTTACTATCATGTAACCTTGTGACTCTTCTGGTGGGTGGTGTAGTGGTGAGTTCAAAACACAGGCCCTCAAGTATTGTTGACAATCATTTCTTAGAAATTAATATGTGTACAATCTGGTGGAGGGATGGTGCTGCAATATTTTTTGGCTGACACCAAATCATTAATGGCTTTGTAAGTATCTCCGGTGTTATAATAAAAAATTGTATATAAAAAGGTGTATATTTAAAACAAATAGAATGATAAGCAAGAAGGTGTTTATGTCCCTTCCCAAAAAGTTAGAGCCTAACTTTCCTGTGTCTGGAGAACTAGTTTCTTTAAGCTTTTCCCTTTGGATTATGATATTACTTTAGATCATACTCATATTTGTCAACAACTTCAAGTTCTATATAGGTCCACAGATGAATGGGTTTATTTTTTTTTTACATTTTTGACATTTGCATTTTTTGACATGCAAATTTGTGATCCTTATTTTCTTGTATTTGTACATAATAACAAGTAGTTTGGTACATTTACTATTTCAAGTCAATAAATTTTTACTTATTAGTTCATTTATTTTTTTTACAATATCTTATGAAGTGAATAGTCCTGGCAAAGGATGTATTTTTAGCTCTATATTATGTATCTTTCATATTAGACTACATGCCTTTATATGCCTTTATTTATAAATAACTATAAATAACTGAGTTACTTCCCTCAGTTATTTGCTTCATTCCTGAAGTAACCTAAGATGCCATTGGGCTACACTGGCAGGTGATAGGGTCAAATGATGTTACTGGCACCTGCTCAAGCAAATCGATGAATAATGTGATGTCAAGTGATCAAATATGATGAAGTGATCAAGTGATTTCCCTCAGTGAATAGATGTTAGCTCTAGGGAGTGAAGTTTTCATAATGTACATTTTACCTTTCCTTTCTTTTCAAAATTACAATGAGCATCTATGATAGTTAGAAAGAGCAAAAATACAATGTACTTCACGTGTGGTCATAAGAACAAAAACTGAATTAAGCTTTGTGGGCAAGTGATGCTTAGTGATAAGCATGAATTTTGGACCTTTTCACTATAGTTTTCAATCTCACTCTGACTTCCATAGCATGTTTTGTCTTGTAGAAATTAGAAGATGATCCAAAGAGGTATTAATAATATTTTATTATGAGCATGATATTTATTGGTCAGAGTTCTGGGCTGTATGGATGTTTCTCTCATTGTCATCAAACTTACAAAAAAAAACCTGGCCCTGACTTAATAAACACCCATTACATTTCACTATTAAATTAATATCTAATGTTCTAGCCTAATTCCCAGAAGAAAATTGTGGCCTTCTTTTGAGGGTTTCTTGTTTTTAATGTGACCAATGTACCCTCTAAAAGGCTGAAGATGAACCTCTGGGTTTTGTCTTTATTCCTTTTAAATAAGACCCAAAGGGTGAGCTTTATGAAATAAAAAATATAGTGTATTTCATTATATTTGTAAATTCCATTTTTAATTGCTATAAGGTCATATAAACATTTGTTGACTTTTCATGAGTAACCATAGAATAACATATTCACATCAGTTTTGCTTGAACTAGATAAAATATTTAAGTTGTCTCTTTTACAATATTACAACTTAGCTTACAACTTACATTTTTTAATCTTGAAACCTTATTTTATTCTCAAAAAATAATATGTTCAGAAAAAAATCATTCATGCCTTTAAAAAAATTTTATAAAATATTGCTAATTTTTTATTTTCTAGTTACACACTTCATAATTTAAAGCACGACTTTTACTCTAAAAACAAAAGTAAAAATGTTGACAGATTTCAAGTAATCATTTATGTAAAACAAGACTTTTTAAATAAAATATGATATTTCAGATGACTTACATACTTTTTTCATTTCTCTTTTCCTACTTTATTGGCCAGTCATTTTGTTTTACTAATGTGGAAAAGATTTTGAGCATATCTAATTTATATCAAAATGTCAGTCTTTGATCTTAGCCAGACTTAAAAGTAACTTGAATGAGTGCTCACATTATTAGAACACAGGTCCAAGTAAAACGTTTGGATTAAGCCTACACTGAAAAATGGAATTAATAATTTATCGGCTGGCCTGTTTTCAATTTCTGAGTAATGAGGACTCTGAAATATAAAGTAGGATATAAAATCCTAAAATAATGTGCAAGCATCAGACTTTGGCAGAGAATAATATCAACATAACTTAGAAGCGTGATATGGTGTTAAAGATTTCAATCAGCCAGAAAAGGAAATGTTTCTAAGAAAAAATACTAGGCTCAGTTATATAATTTTTTCATTTACTTCTTAGCTGATACTTGTTAGTGGACTATTTTTTTTTCCTGCCAGCTTATCATTAATTTAATTATATAAATCCACAGAGTCATAAAGAATTCAGCTTCCAATGAAAGACTTTTATGTAAAAAGAAAAATGTTGAAAACAACTTAAATGTTTGACACCAAGGACTTCACCACATGATAGAAGATGAAATTTTACAGAAAGAGAAGGAAAGAATTCTAGGGGAGAGGAGAAGAGAATGGGAAGTAATGGGTAAACAGGCACTAGGTCTTCAGTTATACTGGTGATATGGGTGAGTGATATAGCCATCATCTCCAAATCACAGACTCAACAGCAGTGAAAACATGAGATCTAAACTGCGACTATTGAAACTTTATAATGTGCCTGTCAAGTTGACAGGTGGGGATGGAGTGGGGGTTGGGGTGGGCAGGGAATATGGGAACACCAGTAAAGGAAAGTTGACACTGGTGGTGGGATTAGTGTTAAAATATTATTTGCTCCCAAATCAATGATCAACAACCTCGTAAATCACAGTTCTTTCAAAGTTGGGTTGAAATATGAAATTATACAATGAATATGATAGCTGGGTTTACTGGATTGCCTTTCAATGATTTCAATCTGTCTGTCTGTCTGTTTGTCTCCAGATTCCCTCCTCTAATCCTAGGCGAGATCCCTTCTCCTACAAGAACACCAACCTTCTTGGATTATGACCTCCAGTCAACCTTGTTTTTTTCACTTAAACCATCTCTAACCTAGCTTGAAATATGCTCACATTCTGAGATGCTGGAAGCTGGAACATAGGAATTTTGGGGACTGGACAGGAAAGATAAAATTCAGCCCATAGACCTTGATAAAGAGAAGATAGGGTTTGAGGAAGCCACTTCTCTGTCTTCCTATTTATTCTAAGTACTGATCAGCTTACTAATCAAAGCTTAGGTCTAAACTTTGTGCAGAAGTGACACCATTACATCCTGCCCAATTGCGAGCCATTTCTTGCACTCGCTAGTCTGTGTTTGGCTCATTTGGGAACTGCAACTTCCAGATAGTTCTGCTTCAATTTTCCACCTCTTGTTTTAATTTTCTTGATACATAGAAAAAAATGAACTGAACGTCACAGGAAGTAATCACACCAGTCTGAAACTTGTTGAAAAACAATAGTCCTGCTTTCAAGACCACAGCAAGAAAAGGGAAAATGAATTCAAGGAAAGTTTATCTGAAGACAGGCAAAAAGGCATCTTTTCTTCTCTGGTATCCTTTAACATTGCGCTTTGTATGACACCATCAACAGCAGAACTTTAAGGAAAAAAGAAGAAGAAATTCCTTGAGTCATAGAAACCTGGAAACTTCGACTGTAAATATGTCTTTCTGGATGATATGAGCTATTTTGCGAGGAAGGAATTTTCAGAGGAACCTGAGGATCAAACAGAGAAAACTCAATGATTGAGAACTCCATAAAGGAAAGAAACGTTCAAATTTATTTGCGGTTGTAACTGGGTTTATATGCACCCAGATGCATGTTTGCAAGTTATAATATTTACTGAATTTGAGTGACTTAAGATAGCAAAAAAATATAGTTAGCAACTGAAATCCATCACTAGAAAAATGAATTAAATAAATTTTCAGTATAGAAGCTCAAAGTATTTAGAAACAAAATTATCTTGAATGTGTATCTGCCTTTCCTAGGAAATACAGAAATGTGGTAAAATTGCAAACATGAAAGAGAGAATATTTGTCTATAAAACTAATTTCATTATCATCTTCCCTTTTAATATTCCAGTGCTGCAGATCTCTCTGGATGAATACAGCTTTGGGGGCAAATCTCACGATTTCCATTTTTCCC
>JAJIBD010009385.1:0-65800 GCA_021461705.1 Cryptotis parvus | reverse complement strand
GGTCCTGGGCCTCCAGAAAAACACTTGGGAGAACACTCACACTTCCAGCATCCAGATATGGCCCTAGTTTCTCTCTGGCCAAACAGGATTAACAGCAAACAATTCTATACAAGAGCTTTTATGTTAAAAGTCTAAACAAAAACCAGCAATTAAGCATCACTACCCTTTTGATGATTTACTTTCATTCCATTAATATGTACAGTATGACATAGGCAAACGAATTTGCCATAAATCCATGTGTAGAGGAAAAACAGAACTCTGTTTCTCTGCCTTACATGGAATCAACACGGGTTTTTTTCTGAAATCAATGACAGAATGTCTTGGTAGCAGAAGTAAACCTAAGGCAATTTTCTATTTCTCTGGGTCTTGATACTTGGTTACGTTTCAGATGTCACCTACAGGCTTTTTCTAAATTAACAACCCCTTATTTACCGTCACTAAAACACATAATGGATAAGACAATCACTACAAGAAATAGATTAGCACATACTTCATTCTTCAACAATGGCTGTTAACATTGACATTATGATGGAGAGAAAATAATTATTCCTTCTTCCTAGAACATGATAGCTCGGACTTGCATGTAAGAGCTAAGACATTTTAATGTCAACCCTCTTTATATGGCAGATTGGGCCTTTTTGATTCCTTACTGGCACAGTACATAGCTGTTTAGAATAAATGGCAAGATACTCAACTCCTAAAACCCAAATGTTTGCATTTTCTAATAAGAAAAAATTATCTAACAATGTCTAGCAAATCAGCAATTATCTCATTCTTTCAAGTGTGATGTTTTATCAACTGTAAGATACCATAACTCATTAACATACACTATCTCTAGAAGTATAGAATAACCTGCATTATAATATAAAAATGAAAGAGAGGGTGTATCTCAACCGATCAGATGCATGTCATTATCCAGAGATCAATGTGGGGAAAGGAATGCATCTGACAATCTAAGTGAAGGAATTGGGTATTACAGACATATGCTAGGGCAGTTCACTTATTTAAAAGAAATGGACACAAAGCTTGCCCACTCAAACACTATTCATAGAAAGAGATTCAAACTGTACCATAATATATCAACTACAATAAGCAATGTGTTGGCATCAGGCTTAGAATAAGGCAAGCACATTGTTTGGTAAATTTTAAAAAATTCTTGAGACAATTATTATAACCAAACAAAAATTTATTATATTAACTTGAAATTAAATCAACTTTACTAAAAAAGTAATATTTATATTTACTGCATCGTTACACTTTATTAAGAACAAAGTTAATAAATAGCTGTATTTATCATACATATTATACTGCTTTCATATAGCTTAAATCAATAGATCACAGAAATAAGAAGCAAGGAAACTAAAAAGAGAATTTTAAACCTAAACATTGACCTTAACACAAGTTGGAAAGCTTTTTACAAAAAAAGTATATGACTAGATTATCTGAATTATTCAGGGAGAAAGGTTATTTCAGCTTTCAGTATTCAAATCCATAACTGACCTTCTCACCTCACTGCTTAATAAAATGCAGATGCTAAACACTGCAATTTTTTAACCATATGGGAGCTCTAATTTGAGTGGGATTACAATTTAGCCATTGTTTCCCATTAAATGAGACAATATTGCTATCATTTTTCAATGTCAACAACATGGTGTGAATTTGACTGTATAATATTGACCCCAGAATCACCTTCCTCGTTTTACAACTAGTAAAATTCAACTGGATAAAATAAATATTGTATGCTAAACCCCAACTGCTGAAACAATAATCATTTTTTATTTTTTGTAATTCCATGAAACATATTACATTATATGTAATATAGTCGTCAAAATTTTTAAAAATAAAAGGAAAGAAACTGTGATCTCATAAAATGTCAAAGACTCCAGTTCATAGTCTTTTGCCTCTCTCCAAAGATTTGCATAACCTGAGGAGGTTTATTTATGAAAATTTATGTAAATCCCATTAGGCTCTTCTTAATACTTGATGGCACTTTTCGATTGAATATTTTTATTTTATTTGCATTTACATAATACAATTTGATAGTTTCATATTATATAATTTCATTTCACTTGGTTCATTTTTTAAGGAAAACAAATTGCTCGAAGCTCTTCTACAAGAGATCCTATGTGAACTATATATCTGCTAACCTGGCAATCATTGGTTGCCATGACTATAGTGAAAAGGAAATATACTACTGCTAATAGGAATGTGGAAAAGTCCAATTTCCAACCTAGACTTATGATACTAGTTTTTTGATCATGTGAGCTAATGAAGCCTATACAGTATCCTAGACTTGTGCAAGGAAGTGTGGGCAGATTCACCGTTTTGTGTGTGTGTGTTTGTGTGTGCTTTTTAATGATTTGTGATCATTTAGAAACTTATAAATCAGGGAGATCGGTGTAACCTGTGTTGAACCGACTATTTCATTTCTTAATACAAAACTGCTTTTGCCTCTCAAATGTGACTCGGGTTTTCATCAGGGATCATTTCTTACCCCAGAGTCATTAAGTGCCAATGTTGTCAGTGTAAGCAGAGAGAACTGAACGTGTGTCCAGCACAGATGCTTGGGACATGTCATCAGGACCATCATTTCTGGACAAAGACTCCAGCAGTAACGGAGGACAGATGACAGGGGATGAGACTAGGATACGTTATAAGGAATTTGACATTCTCTTGGATTCCAGCCAAGACTCACCAGCAGTTATTTTTTAACTAGGGCACAATTTTGGGAATGCTTTAGAATTAGGAACTTGCAGCAAAGAGAAAAATGTTTTAGGGAGAAAAGTTGCTTGAATAAAGATTGCCACCTTCTACTGGCAAAAATCGAAGAATTGCGCACTTTGAAGTTGGGTTTTAATACCTGACTGTGCACTACTGTTTTCATTTTATTTCTTGATTTTTCAGTCCACTCTTTTCTTTGCTGTTGATGTTGTTGTGATGATGACCGGAAGTCATGGCAGGCCGTGCGTTCTCCAGGAATCACTTTATCTGGTGGTGGTGCTAACACTCACAGCCTCATTATTCCTTAAAGACTTGCACCCATTTTATTGAAGTGCTTACACACGTGTTTGCCGGGGTCACAATATCTAGTGAAAGTGCTCCTGTCTCTGTGGTACTGTCACAGGTACTGGCAAAAGGTCATACTTCCTGGTTATGGACTTGTATCTCTTTAAGTGCAGTGCTTGCTGGGAGCCTGGACCACCTCTTTTTTGTAAGGATTGTACACCCTGACTGGGCTGTGGTCAGAAATCACTTTCAGTGACAGGATCACTGGGAACTGGAGAGGTTCCAGGCTCAAAGAGCCCATGGGTACAAGATATTAAGCTCCAATCTCCTGTACCTTACCGAGACTAGTTACCGAACTAGCTCACAGGAACCAATCGTACTTGTGATAATATAGACCCTTTGGAGCTTTTCTGAGGCTCGAGAGTTTCAGGTCTCACTGCTGTCTTCCTCATCCCCCCTCAGAAACTTGTTTGTGCTCCATGCGCGCCTCTGGAGAATGGAGGACTCCCTCTTCCCATTCTAATTATTTGTCGAGAAGGAACCCATCTGCACTTTCCGGTTCTTGCAATTTTGGAGATAAAATTTTCTCCATTGTATTACAAATATACCTATATTTCTACTGCTCAGGAACAATTAATAGCAATTATTAATTAAAATCACAATTTTAAATCTTCAGTTTCTGGACATTTATTTTGGCCTTTAAAATAATATATATATTTAAAATGCATACATTACATGCATCCATATGATAAAAAATACTTTTTTGTTTGTGTGTTATTTGGTCATATCCAGAGTTCTCAAGGCTTACTCTTGGTTCTGCACTCAGAAATTACTCCTGGCAGTGTTTGGAGAACCATATGGGAGCTGAGAGTAGAACCCAGGTTGGCTGCATGCAAGGCAAGCATACTACCAGATGGACTAGCTCCACGCCAGGAAAAAAATCCTTTCAAAAAGTCTAATATCTCACTTGGAGGAGGGAGGCATACAGAATGGGTCCCATTGCTGAAAAATTCTTCAAATTTAAGTTTTGATGTATTTTTTAAAGGTCAACATGAGATGATCAGAAAACGGTGACTCAGGGCAAGAAAATATCATACAAAGGAAAATTCTGGGTCTGGAGAGATACTTCAGTGTGTGCAGTGCTTGCCTTGCACATATTTTATTTACATTCACTCCATGTGTTTCCCAAGACCCCCAGGAGTAATCTCTGTCAGGTGTGACTAAAAACTAATAAATACATACATACATACATACATACATACATACATACATACATAAATGGTCTGATGAATTATGGCTATGACTAAACATTAAGTTAATGAGGAAAAATGTGTCATGAAAGACCATAAAAACATATCATAAGGGCAAGAGAGAGACAGTACAGAGGTTAAGACAGTACAGAGGTTAGCCACGCCCTGCGTTAAAATAGTCCCCTGAGCAATGTCAGGGATCACTTTTGAGCAGAAAATAAGGAACATCCTCTGAGCATAAATGAGTAGCCCCAAACAACTATTGGTGGAAGAGAAGTAACATACTATAGCATGAGTGTGTCAAATGAGATGGTTTTTAATCAAAGTAATACTAAGTACTACCAGCAGCAATATCATAACTCACTATAATTCCAATAAGGTATAATTCTTTTTTTGCTTTAATGTTCTTAAAATTTTAATTATACCTCCATGAGACATACAGTTACAAAAGTGTTCATATTTGGGTTTCAGTCATACAGTGTTCTAGCACCCATCCCTCCACCAGTACCGAGTTCCCATCACCAATATCCCCTGATTCCCCCCCCCCAGCCTGCATCTATGGAAGGCAATTTTCATATCATATCTCTCTCTTCCTCTCTACCTCTCTCCTACTCTCTCCTCTCTCTCTCCGCTCCTCTCTCTCCTCTATTTTCTTTCTCCTCTCTCCTCTCTCATCTCTCCTCTCTACTCTCTCCTCTCTCCTCTATGTTCTTTCTCCTCTCTCTCTCTCTCTGCCTCTCTCTCCCCCATTCCTCCCTCCCTTCTTCCTTCCCATCTCTTACACATTGTGGCTTGCAATACATACAGTTAGAGGTTATCATGTATATCCTTTTTGCCTACTTTCAATGCTCAATCCTAGGCTGGTATGATCATTTACCATAATTATTAGTACACTGTTTCTTTCTCTGTATTACCTAACCTCTGACTCCCACACATTTGCAGTAGGTTCTACCCACTGATAAGACTTCCTGATCCATGTTTTGTCTGGTGTTGTATCATGCTGTTTTTTTATATCCTGCAAATAAATGCAGTCATTCTATATCTATCCTTTTCCCTCTGGCTAATTCCACTCAGCATGATCCTCTCCATGTCCATCCATTTATAGGCAAATTTTATTACTTCATTTTTCTAACAGCTGCATAGTATTCCATTGTGCAGATATACCACAGTTTCTTTATCCATTCATCTGTTCTTGGGCACTTTGGTTGTTTCCAGATTCTGGCTATTGTGAATAATGCTGCTATGAACAGAAAAGTAGGGATGGTGTTTCCACTGTTTGTTTTTGGTCTCACAGGGTATGTTCCCAGAAGTGGTATTGCTGGGTCAAACAGGAGCTCAATTTCTAACCTTTGGATGAATGTCCATATTGTTTTCCAAAAAAGGCTTTACCAGTTGACATTCCCACCAACAATGGATGAGAGTCTCTTTCTCTCCACAACCACGCCAGCATTTCTTCTTCTTGCTCTTCTGGATATGTACCAGTCTCTGTGGTGTGAGATGATATCTCATTGTTGTGTTTATTTGCATCTCTCTAATGATTAATGATGAGCATTTTTTCATGTCTTTTGGCCATTCAAATTTCTTCCTTGTCGAAGTTTCTGTTCATTTCTTCTCCACATTTTTTGATTGGGTTGGCTGTTTTCTTCTTGTAAAGTTCTACCAGTGCCTGATATATCCTAGATATTAATCCTTTTCAGGTGGGTATTGGGTGAATATTCTTTCCCATTCTGTGGACTATCTTTGTGGACTATCATTATTTCTTATGAGGTGAAGAAGCATTTTTAATTTCATGTAATCCCATATGTTTATCTGTGCTACCAATTGCTGTTAGTGGTGTTCATCTTTGATGATGCCTTTACCTTCAATGTCGTGAAGGGCTTTTTTCTATATTTTAATATATAGGAAAACATATATATTTAACAGCTTAACTAAGAGTGTAAAGTACCTGTACAAAGAAAACTACAAAACACTGCTTCAAGAAATAAAATAGGACACAAGAAAATGGAAACACATTCCCTGCTCATGGATTGGGAGAATCCATGAGTTTGACAGTGTTGACTGTCAAAACAGCAATACTCCCCTAGAGCTTTATACAGATTCAATTCAGTTCCTATAAGTATACCCATGACATTCTTCAACGAAACTGACCAAATACTCCTGAAATTTGTATGGAATAATAAACTCCCATGGCTAGCTAAAGCAATCCTCAGGAAAAAGAAAATGGGAGGCATCAACTCTCCCAACTTCAAACTGTACTACAAAGCAGTAGTAATTAAAACAGCATTGTATAGGAATAAAAACAGACCTGTGGACCTATGGAATAGAGTTGAGTATATAACACCCATCCTCAAGCACATGATCACTTAATCTTTGACAAAGGAGGAAAAAAGTATAAAAAGGAGCAAGGAAAACCTCTTCAACAAGTGGTGCTGGGAAACCTGGGCAGCTACATGTAAAAATGAATTTGAACCTCTGTCTAATACCATGCACAAAATCAGATCAAAATGGATTAAAGATCCCAATATCAGACCTGAATCCATAAAGTATGCCAATAAGGTATAATTCTTCACCCAACTCCCACCTTGACCCTTTTGTATACTCAAAACCTCCAAATTGTTTCCCTTCCCTTTCCATGAGTTAAAGTTGGCTTTATATCTACTCTGCTAGAAGTTGATTTGAGACCTTACTCTTAATCATGTCATTATACGCTTCTAAATATACTGAATTCATTTTATCCTAATTTTCAGCTGACTGGGAGGCCAAACTTAACCCAACCACAAAGTTCTGTAAGACCTACAGTGATTTTTTAAATGTATGTTTTCTTTTCATTAGAAAGAGGATAGATTTTTCCAGTTTTCTCTAATTGCCTCTTTTTTTTACCAGTTCTTATCCATTAAAATGTTTTCAAACTGATTCCTAAAGGAATTTAGTTGTGACTTCAAACTAGGACAGATGCTTTATTAAGATCTGGTGCATTTTATTTAAAAAAAAAGCTTCCTAGACAAATACAGATGATATAGAGTATAACAGTGGTGGAAAAGTTCCCAAGACAAGTGCAATTATTCTATTGCACTATCTTTTCATCTAATATTTTGCTTCTTTCAGATACATCAAAACAAAAGATCAATGAATCTGAGTCATTGGGATTAATGATGTGGGGGTGGGGTGAGGGAGTCGACACAAGGGCTCCTTAAAAGCCCAAGGTTTGGGCACAACTAAAACTTCATCATCAATGTCACTCTCACTTTCTTGCCATTAGAGGTTAGGTCATACTGCTCTCAGAGATATATCAACAGGACTGAAATTTTCTGTCTAGATGCATTACTAAGAGTTTCTACTCCTCTCTCCCTAAGATTCTAGAAATTCAGTACTGTTGCCCTTTTCTCCCTGAGCTCTATCCCTTGAAGTATCTGCATGTGTCTATGATGGGGACAAGCAGGGGTGTCTGGAAGCTAATGGGGAGGGCTAATTTCCACACTCCCTCCCAACCCCAGGAATCTGAAATGGGGCATAAGCCCATTATCAGGGAGATACACTAAGACTCTCTCCTCTCCTGAAAATTCTTTTTAGCTTTGGTCTGATTTCATTGTTTTGCTTTGGGCCACATGCTGCATAAGGTTCCAAGTTCCATATGGTTCTCTGAGCACTTTCTCCCCCCAAAATAAAGGACTGTAACGGAGCCCAACCTACTGACCAGAAACCCAGTGCTTGGGAGGATAGGCTGAAGACTTATGCAAGCTTATGAAAATTTTATTCTTAAATGATATGAATATTGTTGTAGTAGCCTTCAGGAAAGCATCCTTGCATAAAATGCAAATGTCTAGTACTTCAGCTACTTATAGCTGTGATAATAAGTACTTCAGTGTAAGGAATTAGTCTGATGACCTACTTTCCTTAAGCTTCATCAAAGTGATTTTAACGATCACATTTTTTGACTTCATTCTTTTCAAAATCTGTTCCTGCTAATACGATTTATCATATGTTGGGAAAAAGAATTGCTGCTATTTAATGTCCCTATATTGCTTTTTGAGATGATTGCAACTGTTCCGGCACTATTTTAAGGATGCGCAGCAGCCTGATCAAAATGCCCACGTCCTTTGAAAAATTTGCTACATGCCTTTGGGGAATAGCCTTAATTGTTGTTTTATCTATCTTTATGGAGTCTTACCACAACTCTATAACAGGCCAAGGTCCAACTATGATTACAGAAACCTCTAAGATTTTTTTTAAATGTCATTTCATTCAAGAATGAGGATGGGGCAGGGTATCAGAGAGGTAAAAAATGATGAGAAACTGACCAGACTGAAGCCGAGATTAGGGAAAGGTGTGGAGAAGTAGAACCTAAGGTCCGCCATAACTGTGGAAGAAACTGGACTCATCCTACTGTTTCCTAGGAATAGCCAAGTCAGAGGACTGAGAGGGAATTGCTACCAAAGGACAGAAATGGGAAAGAAATAGTTGGTGTCTGATTTCTTCAATGCTTCCCACCGGCCTAATTCTAGATAGAAGCAGCTACAGTCTCAGCTCTCAGCAAAAGAGAAAGAATCAGATGAGGGAAGTATGTAAGACAGAATCACAAAGCAAACATAAACACACAGACACTTACCTCCGCTTCTCTTCAGTAGAGAACCATTCCACGTTGAGTCACTAGACTAATGACATGCACATTCGGGGCGGAGCGATAGCCCAGCGGGTAGGGCTTTTGCCTTACATGCGGCCGGCCTGTGCCAGCCCCAGGTTTGATCCCCGGCATCCCATATGGTCCCCCAAGCACTGCCAGGAGTAATTCCTGAGTGCAGAGCCATGAGAAACCCTGAGCATTGCCGGATGTGACCCCAAAAAACAAAAAACAAATGTTTAATGACGTTTGCACTCATTCCTTCCAGAAGCATTATAGTGTATAGTTATAGGATGTGGTTCAATGACAAAGCACATATTAACCATGAATGAGGTCCTGAATTCAGTATCTCTCACCGCAAACACACATACATGCATTCATTCACATTCATTCATTCATTACATACAATGTCAGAAGACTGTTTTGAGTTGCCTGGAATTTCAAGTCTCACCTAGATCAGAATATAATATTAAACATTAGTTTAAATACATATACATTTATTTTGTCCAAAAGGACATAGCTCTCAAATGTGAAGTTCAGGATAGAAAGAATGAAACTGCCTAGCTCCAGAGTGTATGGGTCCTTTCATACTATAAAATTAGCATGCAAAATTCCAGATACCTAGGTTACAGTCATACGTTTAACTATCATAAGTAAGAATTGTTAGCTGTAGCTATTGTTAGCTATTGTTAGCTATTGTTAGCTGTAGTTTCTGATACAGTATACAAAATCCAGGTCCGCGTTGTTTCTTTGCTCCTTGACATCTCTGCAGGATGCCCAAAGCCCTTTACCCCTTGAAACAACGCTCTCAATGGTCCATAGGTCTGACACTCAAGCTTTGTTGTCTACCTCACCTTGCTGGTGCTTGTGGCTCTTTGTCCCTCTGACTTTCCTTTATTTTCTGTCTCCATAGCAATGAATGAGAACTGCAGGTCCCTCCAATCATAAGCTTAGGGTCAATAGGAAGCTCCCTGACCTGTGCCCCAATTAAGTGTCCTTTTTGGCCCCCACTTTGCCATTTCCTTATGTATTTCATGGACTACACCTCATACATGTGAGACTATATTCATTTGATTGCCTAATATCCCTCCCTTCCCCACTCACTCCCCCATAACACTCAGTTAGAAATGAAATAAATTTGACATGATGTCTTCCTTTGGAATAAAAACTATTTAGCACTTAGTATTTGATGGCAGCAGAGACAATGGACATACTAAATCTTAATCACATCAACCTTTTTAGTTAATAGCATGTATGCCTCGCAAGAAGCCAGATGATCCCCACTCCATGAGGGCCGCCATTTTCCACAACCGGACTCCCTCTCGTCAGAACTCCAACCAACATAAGAGCTGATCACAGCCCAGTTCATCAATAAATGCTGAAGATTAGAGGTGACTACAAGAGTATGCCACTCGCATGGCAGGGCCTGGCAAGCTACCCATGTCGTATTTGATATGCCAAAAACCAGTAACAATTACAGACCTCATTCCTATGACCTGATGGAATGGTTTGAGGCTCTCTATATTCCTGGAGCAAGCAGATGCCCTTGGGTTCTTCCAGCATGAGACAGGACATATGGAGATGTTACTGGTGCCCGCTCAAGCAAATCGATGATGAACCGGAAGACAAGTGATACAAGTGATTTTGTCTTAAAATTCCTGGATTTATTTTTACATGGATTATAAAAAGTAGTCCCTCCCTCCCCCTCTTCCTTCCTTTCTTTTCTTTTTCTTTCTTTCTTTCTTTCTTTCTTTCTTTCTTTCTTTCTTTCTTTCTTTCTTTCTTTCTTTCTTTCTTTCTTTCTTTCTTTCTTTTCTTTCTTTCTTTCTTTCTTTCCTCCCTCCCTCCCTCCCTCCCTCCCTCCCTCCCTCCCTCCCTCCCTCCCTCCCTCCCTCCCTCCCTCCCTCCGTCCCTCCTTCCTTCCTTCCTTCCTTCCTTCCTTCCTTCCTTCCTTCCTTCCTTCCTTCCTTCCTTCCTACCTACCTTCCTACCTACCTACAATCCTTCTGCTATATCCAGCTGTGCTGGCTCATTCTTGCAGTGTGTGCTCAGTGCTTGGGGCACTACTATATGGGGGTACCAGGGATTGAACCAGGGTCAAATGTGTACAAGTCAAGCACCTTCCCCTTGTACTATGTATCTGGTCCTTATAAATGTAATTCTTAAAGTACATAATAGATGCTGGCTACTATTTTTAAAGTATTAGTATTCTAGTTAAATATTTATTTTATGGGGGTTGAATTTTTTTTCCTATTTGGACCATACCTGGCTATGCTGAGGATATACTCCTGGTTCTGAACAAAGGAATTACTCCTGATGGTGCTCAGGGAGCCATATGGGATGCCAGGGATCGAACCCCGGTCAGCCGTACATAAGACAAACACCCTACCTGCTGTACTATCAATCCAGTAACTCTTTGTGTCACTGACGCAACAAGGTCTGGGCATGAAATGTGGCTCAAATATTCAATAGCAGGCCTCACATGTATGAGGCCCTAAGTTGCTTCCTTTGTACCATATTCTCCCTCTAGCACTACTCAATGTGACCTGAGTGCCACCTTTGAACTTCCAGAAGTACCTTTGGTTCAGAGAGAACTGCCTGGTCTGACCCCTACAAGTAGTAACAAAAAGCAAAGTATATGACTAAGACTGCTAAAATTCAAGAAGTATGGGAATTATTTTCTTAGCTAATTGACAATTCTGAAAGTGTATACATCAATTTCACTAATCCTCAACAAACTATAAATTAAGGAAGTGAAGCTATGACAAGTTTATTGATTACCTGGAAGCAGTTTTTTCTAATATGCTGTTTCTATTCTATAAATTAAACGATCCACAACAGAAAGAAGGAAGGAAGGAAGGAAGGAAGGAAGGAAGGAAGGAAGGAAGGAAGGAAGGAAGGAAGGAAGGAAGGAAGGAAGGAAGGAAGGAAGGAAGGAAGGAAGGAAGGAAGGAAGGAAGGAAGGAAGGAAGGAAGGAAGAAGGAAGGAAGGAAGGAAGGGAGAAAGAACGAAAATTTTAAAATAAATATATCCTTTTCATTAAATGTCCTTTTTATCCCAACAGTGCTGTGTTTCATTACTGTTTTTCCGGGGCGGGGTGGGGGGTGTTGTTTGTTTTTGAACACCGTATGATGCCCACAGGCTACTGCTGGTGCAGTTCTTGGGAACCCATGCTACCCACAGGCTACTGCTGGTGCAGTTCTTGGGAACCCATGCTATGCTGAGGATCAAACCAAGGCTTCCTCATGTGAAACATACTCTCTACTCTGCTTCTCAAGCCCTTTGGGCTATGAACTTTGCCCACCTTCATTATTTTATAAGAAAAAGTTCTAGCTCTATTTTCCCATCTCTGTGCCTAGGTACCCCAGAATACCTAAACAAAATTAAATGGGAACCACAGGCAATTTTCAATTGACATGGAAAATGACAACAAATGGTGCTGCCATGCGGGCGATTGGCTGAAAGGAGAGAGGGCCGACATCTGACAGTGATAACAATATTTTCTGTATAAATACCACATCTTTGTGAAGCAGGCTATTCAACAGTGGCTAGGATAAAAAAAAAAAAAAGGAAAGTATCCTTGGAAGTTGTTCTGCTGCAAATATTCTTACAGAAGCACATCCAACTAAATTCAAAGTTTAAGAGAGGTGCAGAGTCAAAATAGTACATTTGTTCAGGCATAAACACTTATTACATTGGTTGTACTAAATACTTAGTATGCAAAATTGTTACGTATTCCCTTGGAGCTAGAAAAACTGTGACAAAATCCTGAGACACTAGTAGAACCTAGAAAGCTTGGAACTCTCTCCTTGTCTATCGTTGATTTTCCTTGCAGAGGCATTCCCTGTCTTTAGATTTATCTTTCTATATTTCCATTCCAGTTATTGTTCGTGACATTTTTCAGTTTGTTCTTTTTGCTAGCCATAATTACATCTGTTTCCTGCCATCAGTTCTCATTCTTTTGTCTAAATTCTGTAATCAAGTCTCTCCCTGCTCATCTGTGATTTGTAAATGTTCCTAATTATTTTTGTGTTGTATCAGGGTATAGTATGGAAAATAAAATAATTTTTAAAAACTGTGCAAGTAGAAAATGTCTGCTTTGGTGTTTGCTTTGTGCATGTATGAAACCACCATAGGCTTCAGCCTTCTCTAAAAGTAGCACCCCACTTCTAGTGGCTTGATCACACAGTCGTGGAGGCAGGTGGATTGTCATCTTGGCATTTGATCCTGAAGTTCACAGGCAGGCAGACAAAAAGGAAGGTGGATAATAAAATGAAGGAAGAGTAAGAAAAAGCTAGAACACACAAGTACAAAATAAACCTACGCTTGTCAGTCTCTTACCTTTGGCCTTAGTGGGAAGGAGCGTGCAAAAACTGGCCAATTCATCCTAAAGTCAAACAAAAATCCACACCCCGTCCTTAAAAAAGGATCGGAACATGGTATAGTTGCTGATCCCTGGCAGTAGTCAGCCAAGGGAACAGCTACAACCTATGTGAGCTGCAAAATAGCGGCCGCTTCACTTCTTTCTTCTGAATCTCCCGCAATGGTCTCTCGTGATTCACTCAAACTGGAACCACGGAGCAAAAGGAATTCTGGGAAATGGAGCCTGACTCAACCGGAACGGAAAGCTACAGAAGGGTAGCACCTAGTTCCTTTACAAAGAAGCTTATGGGGCCGGAGCGATAGCACAGTGGGTTGGGCATTTGCCTTGAATGCGGCCGACCGGGTTCGATCTCCGAGTACCGTCATGAGTAATTCCTGAGTGCAGAGCCAGGAGTAACCCCTAAGCATTGCCGGGCGTGACCCAAAATCCATGCATACATACTTACGGATGTGCGTGCGTGTGTGCGTGCATACGTGCGTGCGCACACACACACACATACATACATAGAAGCTTATAACAAAATAGGCACAAATACAGTACACTAAAAGCTAAGTCTCTGAAATTCAATATATAACCAATAGGAGATGATAGTTTCAGAGAAGGAATAGAGAGGCCGGAAGCGGTTACTAGGGTTGGCACATAGGAGGGATCTCTCGTAGAAGAGAAAGCAGAGTTCCAATGAGGGACAATGACAGTGTCCCCTTCCTACACAGTGAGAGAGGAACAACAGCAAAGTGTCTGAGGAAGCCCAGATATGAAGGCTGGAGCCAGAGCACGGCAACCAAAGATGAATCTGTTTCTAGTTTTAGGAGAAATTCCATGATTTCTCTTCTTCACTGCTATCAGTTCTGATTTATTTTTCCCACTTACATCTTTTGTTTCTCTCCATTCTACCCTGCAGAATGGTACTTCTTCTTTGTACTAACATGTATTTGTGGCAATCAAAAATGATATTACTTAGACAAATAAAATGGTTTTGGATCAGCTGTAAAGGAGTTGTGGACTGTAATAGCCATTCCGGTAAGACCACGCAGAAGGTCAGAGAGGGCAGAAAAGAAACACAAGACCTTTCCTCCCAACATGGTTTCTCACAAATGTCAACTGTAGACCAGACCACTGGGAGACCTTGACTAAAACTCCGGATTGCAACTCCCTGTACTCAGAAGCATTGCTATTCCTTCTATCCAGAAGATGGTTCATACCTCCACCCCCATCTTGACCATCTTGACTATCTAAGATTGATGCTGGACTTAGCAGACATTGTAGTAGTGGGATTCAACCAATTTTTTCTTACCTCCGTGCCATCTTCTTAGGAGCTTCTGGAACTAGGTCAGTTGACTCCTCTGGTAGGCCTTGGGGTCTTGACAGCGCCTCTGTGGATAGAAGCATCTCCAGGAACCTGCGAGGACTAATTGCTCCTGTGGGTGCAATCAGCAACTAATGGTTGTTCTGTGGATAAATTTCCACTGTCTCCCCACAGTCTTTTGCTCCAGTGCCTCCAGTAAGAAAAATGAAGTAAGGACCCCTGCTAGCATGCTTAATTGGGAAAATCCTGGGCTGGAATCCAAGAAAACTGGATTGTAATCCCTGTTCTGCAGTAGACTAACTGTGAAATCTTGGGCCCAACCCAAGATAAAGCCTCTGTGAGCTTTGTGAAATGAGCTGGTTAAATTAGATACTCTCTAGAGTATCTCCTAGATTTAATTTTTTTTCTTACTTCAAGACATAGTAATTAAAATGAGATCCAAATTTTACTTATCAAATTGGCAAAAATGAAAAGATTATTACTATTCACTGTTGGCAATGCCTTTTACACTACAGATGAGAGAGCAAATTAAAAAGAAAAAAAGTAAATATTTCCCATTATATAGAAAAATGTTTTAAATATACATACTGAGGAGTCCCGTACCCGCCTCCCTGATTGACTTATTTTAAGGAAATACCCACAGCACTTGCATAATAATAGCAAAGTACATCACAACATTGTTTGTAACAAATCTTAAAATGTCACAAATATTTGCTAACAGGAATTGTCTAATGAAACTATGGCAAAGTCATAAAAAAGTATAGAATAAAGTAACTTTCAAAAGTTACTTTAGAAAAACATTTAGTGAAATTTCAAAATTATTTGTATTGATACTTGAATTAGTAATATATATAATATTGTTCACTGTAAGTCAGCATTTTCTCAATTCGGTTATATATCTACTTATTAACTTAATTTCTCAGATATAACCTGTCTGTGACTCCTAAATAAAGCTTGCAGTCTTTTTTTTCAATTTTTATTGTACCATCGTGAGATATACAATTACAAAGCTGTTCATGATTAGGTTTCAATCATACAGTGCTCCAGCACCCATCCCACCACCAGTGCACATTTCCCACCACCAATGTCCCCTGATTATCCCCCCAACCTGCGTTTATGGCAGCAGTTTACCTCCTTTCTCTCTCTCTCTCTCTCTCTCTCTCTGTCTCTCTCTCTCTGTCTCTCTCTCTCTCCCCATCTCTTATACATTGTGGTTTGCATACATAAAGCACGTATATCCTTTTACCCACATTCAATGTTCAGTTTTAGGCTGGTATGACCATTTCGAACAATTATTACTTGGTTCCTTCTCTGTCCTTCCTAACCTCTGACTCCCACACACTTACAGTAGATTCCACCCACTGACAAGTCCTCCTGATCTATACTTTGCCTGGCCTTGGATATTAGTATCATACTTTTTATATATATATATCCCACAAATTAATGCAGTCATTATGTCTGTCCTTTTTCCTCTGGTTAATTTCACTTAACATGAAATTTAAGTGAAATTAAATGTCCATCCATTTATAGGCAAAATTTCATAACTTCATTTATCCTAACAGCTGCATAGTATACCATTATGTAGATGTACCACAGTTTATTTGTCCAGTCATCTGTTCTCAGGCACTCTGGTTGTTTCCAGATTCTGGCTATTGTGAATAGTGATGCTATGAAAATAGAAGAAGAGATGGTGTTTCTGCTGTAGTGTTTTTGGCCTCTCAGGGTATATTCCCAGGAGTGGTACTACTAGGTCAAATGAGAGTTCAATTTCTAAAGTTTGGAGGGATGTCTATATTGTTTTTCAAAAAGGTTTTACCAGCCAATATCCCACCAACAATGGATGAGAGTCCCTTTCTCCCTGCATCCATGCCAGCACTGGTTCTTCTTGCTCTTTTGTATACCAGTCTCTGTGGTATGAAATGATATCTCACTGCTGTTTTGATTTTTAGCTCCATGATTAGTGATGATGAGCATTTTTCATATAATTTGTGGCCATTTGAATTTCTTTGTTGAAGTTTCTGTTCATTTCTTTTCCCCATTTTTGGATGGGGTTGGCTGTTTTCTTCTTAGAAAGTTCAACCAGTATCTGATATATCATGGATATTAACGTTTATCAGATGGGGATTGAGTGAATATTCTTCCCCACTCTGTGGGCTATCTTAGTATTTTAGTCTCTGTTTCTTTCTTTTCAGGTGCAGAAGCTGTTTAATTTGACATAGTCCCATAAATTTATCTTTGCTTCCAGTTGCTTTGATGGTGGGTGTTTCCTCTTTAAAGATTCCTTTAGCTTCAATGTCATGGAGGATCTTTCCTATGACTTCTTCAATGTACTTTAAGGATTCAGGTGGATGTTGAGATCTTTAATTCATTTGATCTGTCGTTTGTGCATGGCATTGAGAGAGGGTCTAAGCTCATTTTGTACACATAGCAAGGCACATGTTTAATACCTGGGAAATCTCCCTAGCTGCAGCGAAATTTTATTTTAAATCAATGGCATTAGATAGTTTTCTACTCAAATTTCCCAGCTTGAATAATTTTCCATTTGATTTAGGTATAGTTTAGGTGAATATCACAAAACATCTGGGAACCCTAGGGAAATGAGACTGATTTTATTATGCTTTCTGTAGACTGTCTTCATCATACGAGATAACAGTAATAGTATCATTTGTTTTGAACTTTGATCAGTTCTCCACTTTAGAGTATGACATTTGTTGTCATAACAGACAGTTGTAATGTTCTATACAAGCATAAATGCCCTGTGTATCCATGTATGTGGTAATTATATTGTTATAAATCTAATGATTATGATCATAAGTGAACATTCGCATAGAATATTTTTACCTACTATTTCTTTAAAGGTTTGTACTAGACAGTGGGGATATAAATTTGTTCCCTAACCTCAGGCCTGAAACCAAGTGACTCAGCAAGTTAAAGAGTAGTGTTTTTCCCACAACCAGACGACCCTCCCGACTCCATGGGGGCCGCCATCTTCCACATCCGGACTTCCCTCTTGTCACAACTCCACCCAGCAAACCAGACTATCACAGCCCGGATCATCCACACCCACCCTGCAGCAGTTTTTTTTTTCAATCCGGCCTAGGTATGCTGAACCAGAGACTCTCAGACATGGGGCAGAGCTGCTCCCTTGCTCTCCCTGTGCCCAGCGGCTCATGAGGTGCCCGGGAGGGATGGCGGATTCTAGCCCTGGCCTGCCACCCCACAGAGCCTCACAACAACCCAGACGACCCCCACTCCATGGGGGCCACCGTATTCCACATCCAGACTTCCCACTCATCACAACTCCACCCAGAAGACCAGACTATCACAGCCCGGTTCACGCGGTCGCTAGAGGCCGCGTGGTTCATCAATAAATGCTTTATTCAGAGGTGAATGTAAGAGTATGCCACCTGCACGGCAAGCCTGGCAAGCTGCTCGTGTCGTATTTGATATGCCAAATGCCAGTAACATTTATATTAGGTCATTACCATGACCTAATATAATGGTTTGAGGCTCTTTATGTTCCTGGAGCAAGCGGATGCCTTTGGGTTCTACTGGCATGAGACAGGACATATGGAGATATTACTGGTGCCCGCTCTAGCAAATAGATGATTAACGGGAAGATAGTGATAGTGATAGTTTTTCCCACATTCTTGCTTCCTTGCACGTGGGGGGTCAGAGAGCAATATTCTGAGCTTTCCTCTGCTTCTTTACCCACTCACTTTCTGGAGAACCAAGGATTGACTTGTGAAGTGGCTGAACTGGCCATTCTTCAATCCAATTTTTCCTTTAGTCTTACTCAGAAAACTGCCTACTGGGAATGAAAGTTCTGCCTTCTCTTAATTCACTGTGGGGGTAGCAATCACAGTCTTGTCTAACAGTGTCTATAACTGTGTAGGTTCATTTCAGGTTCAATATTGGGAAACACTTTCCAACTAATACAAGTCATACCTACCTAAAAAGCTATTTCGGTAATGAATGTAATCTTCTACCCCATCTCTTTGCATTTACTTGCTCAATCCCCTGTAAAAGGGGAAAGAATACTTTAATTAGCCCAGATCAAGTACCAAACTGTATGTTTATTCTGACCATATACATCTTCTATTCCTAGACTTTTTTTTAGAGAATAAAAATCTAAGAATTATAAAATTAAAGAGAATGGGGCCAGAATCATGGCACAGTGGGTAGGGTATTTGTTTTGCACACAGCTGACCTGGGTTCGATCCCGGCATCCCATATGGTCCCCGAGCACCGGCAAGAGTAATTTCTGAGTGCAGAGCCAGGATTAACCTCTGAGCATTGCCAGGTGTGACCCAAAGAAAAAAAAGAAAAGAAAATTAAAGAGGGGTGCTGAATTAGGCTAATGTTTACGCTCTGGGTTGTTAAAAGAGTTTTTTAATGCGCTCTTTTGAGGTGCTAACTTCCCTTGGCAAAGACAAAGACCATTTATCTGCTCAATACAGCCCCAAGAGTTCTCATCAACAAAATTTATTTCATTTATTTTTATTTTTAAATTAATTTTTTGAGATCACACCTGGAGTCACTCAGAGGCTAATGTAGCTGTGTTCAGGGATGGCTCCTGGCAGGGCTCCGGGAGCCATATAAAGTCCCCAGAAACAAATCCAGGTTGGCTGCATGTTAGGCAAGCACCGTAGGCATATTATATCTCTGTGGCCCTCGTCACCAAACTTCAAATGTTTATATTCACTAACAGACATCATGGTCTGGCTTTAATCTATATGAGAAAGATGGAGATACATGGTCTGGCTTTAATCTACATGAGAAAGATGGAAATACTTTGCTCCTCCCCACAACCCTATTCATCTACTACTGCTCCAGCCACTAAGTAAGAAATTTTGAAAATCATTATTACAAAGGTGTCACAACTTTTTTTTTTTTTACTTTTTGTGATCACACCCAGCAGAGCTCATGGGATACTCTTGGTTCTGCACTCAGGAATTACTCATGCTGGTGTTCAGGGGACCATATGGTATAGAATTCAGATCAGCAGCATGCACGGCAAATGCTCTACCCACTGTGCTATTGCTTCTGTCCTCTTCTTTTTTTATGTGTGCCAATCTTACTCATTGTTTTGATTTGCATCTGTTGATAAGTGAAAGCATGTTTAAATATAAATCTATTGACCATCTATATATCTACTTTAGTTCAACTTTTTCTCCGCTTTTTGATGTTTCTTGTTAAGTTTTACAACTGCTTTATCTCTAGTGGATATTAACCCTTTGTCAGATGAGTGATGGACAAATATTTTTTTCCAGGGAAAATCTTCATAAGCAAAAACGTTGGGCAGTTTGGAGAGTTACTTCATCTTCATTTAGTTCCTCTCAACCATGGCCATTACATTGCAGCTTTCAAAGTCGTACTTTGAAATAACATTTCAGATTTATAAACCATACCTATTGGCTCTAAGCCAAATTCTCAACTGTGCCTAATTTGGAGTTTTATGGTTGCAAAATGAGGAAAGCTTGTTAAAAGAAGTAGATGGGGGGTGGCGGAGCGATGGCCCAACAGGTAGGGAATTTGCCTTGCACGCGGCCGGCCCATGCCAGCCCAGGTTCGATTCCCGGCATCCCATATGGTCCCCGAGGACCGCCAGGAGCGATTCCTGAGTGCAGAGCCAGGAGAAACCCCTGAGCATTGCCAGGTGTGACCCAAAAAGCAAAAACAAAAACAAAAAAAAGTAGATGGCCTTGAAAGAATATAAACATTCTTAAATAAACAACATGAACTCCCTAAGAAAGTTGAAACTTTAAAAAAAATGTATGAATTGCCATTGCCAATCTGAATATTCAGAGGGACTTTTAATGTCTAATATCATGTATTATATTGCTAGTAGATTCATAAATGGCTGATATTAACATTTCTTTGTTTTTATTTAAGAAACTCACTGGAAAATTATTCAATATTGTGAGCCAACAGTCAACCACCCAACCAGGATGCATTACCGAACTTCGATGCGATACCAACCAGTAAAACACACAGTTGTGAATTGTTAATAAACTATGTCCCAGATGTTAATAAACTTTGTCCCACAGTGCTTAATTTGTATATATGGTCTATCTCCTTCTCGGAATCATTCTCATTTGAAAAGATATACAGCTTCTCTAGCTTCTCATAGTGAAAGTCTAATGATTTGGCAATTATTCTTTTCTAGTTAAAATGAATCAATAATCTTCCTGTTTAAAGAGCGTGTGATTCGGGAGACAAGAGGGAAAATAGAGTGCAGTTACAAACAAGGTCTGTATCTTCTCGGTAAACTGTTACTGACTTCAGATGCTGTCGAGAGTGTTTGCTTTATGAGGCTGAATATTAGATTTTTGGGAGTTTGTTTTTGGGCCACACTCAGTGGTACACAGGGCTTACTCCTGGCCCTGCACTCTGGGATCACTGAGGGTGGACTCAGGGAAGTCATGGAGTGCTGGGAATCGAACCCAGGTCAGCTACCTGCAAGGTCAGTGCCCTGCCTCTGTACTATCACTCCAGCTCAGACATCTGCTGGTTTCAGGTTCAGAGTGTTACAGATCACGTTCTCCCTGCCTACCAGCCAAGTATGAGTTCAGCGTGTTGAGCTCTCTCCACCCCTGTTGATCGGTTTTTATTAGTCTGTTGCCTCTATCATCATTTACTCTGCTACATAGTTCAAGTACTTTTTTTTTCCATGTTGTTCTGTCCTTTGACTTGTCAGTCAATAAGGGAGAGCTTTTGTTAGATTCTTTTCTTTCCTTTTTTGGTGTTTGAGCTGCACCCAATGGAATTCATGCTTATTCCTGACACTGTGCTCAGGGATCACTCTTGGTGGGCTCAGGCGTGGTGTTGGGGATCAAACCTGGGTCGACTGCGTGGCAAAACAAGTAATCTCACCACTGTACTATCACTCAGGCCTTACCCGAACCCCTCTTTTTTGGGTAGATTTATTTCTCATGCTTTATTATTCTTAAGAGGTGGAGAAAGGGGGAAGATGGGGAATTTCAAAGATTAACCTCTTGTTTTTTTCCTGTTTGTGGTGTGGTTCAAATATACAGTTGCTCAATGTGTTTCAAGATGATTTTATTATAGGATATAGACCACATAAGGAAGAAAAGGAGAAAAAAAGAAACAGAAATATTTCTTGAACCCTCAAAAGGTACTTTTAATATTAGCTTGAGTTTGAAACCGTAATCTGAAAAACTGAAGACTTGCTATAGATTGTAGGCCTTTATAGGAAAAATAATTACTTATAACTTTTGACATCAGCTATGTCAGAATTGCTTGTTTTTAGAAGACATGTAGGTGAAAATTATATTTTGAAAGACATTTTTTGGGGCCGGAGCGATAGCCCAGCGGGTAGGTTGTTTGCCTTACACGCGGCTGGCCTATGCCGGCCAGAATTCAATCCCGGCATCCCATATGTTCCCCCGAGCACTGCCAGGAGTAATTCCTGAGTGCAGAGCCAAGAGAAACCCCTGAGCATTGCCGGGTGTGACCCAAAAAAGCAAAAGAAAAAAAAAACGACATTTTCACTGGCAGAACAGAACTTCTGCAAGAAAATTATTTATGAAACCTAGTTAAGTTGTTTACTTAAAATTGTTTGATTTTACAAAATGTTTCCAATTTATTGCTAAAGCTCAATGGTAAAATGATGATGTAAGGTATTATACTGTGTGGTTTACTAGGAACCTTATTTATGCTGGGAGTTAAAGATCCCATCTCGGTTTTACCTTCTTGATGTATATTTCTTCTTTTTTGGCTTTTTTTTTAAATGGGGGACACAGCTGGTGGTGCTCAGGGCTTACTTCTGCTCAAGGATCACCCCTGGTTGGCTCAGGGGACCATAGAGCTTGCTGGGCATTGTACCTGGGTCAGCTGCGTGCAAGGTATATGCCCTATTTGCTGTACTCTATCTCCAGCCCTAGTATTCCCTCTCTTAAAACATGATTGTTTTGGGTTCTGGACCACACTTAATGGTTCACAGGATGTATTCCTGGCTCTGCACTCAGGGGTCACTCCAGGTGGGGACCAAGGGAACCCTATGGAATTGTAAGGTGCTGGGGATTGAAACCAGGTTAGCTGCATGCAAGGCAAGCACTGTTGATTATTTTCACCAACTTTTCTTATTCATTTATTTTTTTGGTTTAGAGGAAAGAAAGGAAGGAGGGTGGGAGGCGGGGAGAGAAGAGGAATGGGACCACTTCTACCAGGTTGGGGATAGAACCTTTGTTGGCCTCAAACAAGGCAAGCTCCTTGCCTGCTGTGCTATCACAACAGCCCCTATTTTCACCAGCTCTGTACACATTAACACTGAATTCAGCCATAAGACAGAATTTGTTTTGTTTCCTTTGTGATTTGCTGGAGCAATAGTACAGTGCAGTGGGTACTGTGTCTGCTTGCACCAGAATGGCCTGGGTTTCATCCCTGGCATCTGTTATGGTCCCCAAGAGCTGCCAGAGTAATTCCTGAGGTGCAGAGCAAGGAGCAAACCCTGAGCATTGCCAAATGTGACCCAAAAAAGAAAAAAAAAAAAAGTTCTATGTGGGCGCGAGGAAGCAGGGAAAGTCTGAGGATTCCATACAGCCATTCTCTATACCTACCTACTCCAAAGACATTACGATTCCATACAGCCGTTCCCTATGCCTACTTACTATAAGGGCCTCACAGTTACATACAGCCATTATTACCTATACCTACTTACTCTAAGGTAGCAGAAATCCAAAACTTCTTAGAAAGCATTATATTATTTAAAATAAACTTTATTCTAAAAGTGATAGGGGTATCATGACCGATAGGAGGCTGAAAGCTTTTCTTCGATGTAAAAGTTACGGCTCCAACATCTTCTGAGTGCCCAGAGTCTTTCTTCCTCTCCCTTCCTCCCTCCCTTCCGTCCTTCCTTTCAGCCAATGTCAGATGTTTTAGTTCAGGGCCAAGAAATACCCCCTATGGAGCCCCCGGAGTCCAACACGCTGTGGTGGGGGTCAGTGGATAGCGGGGCAGCACAAATGCAGGTCGGGGACTGTCCCACTAACTGGCCTCTAGTCCTTCTGGAGTGGACCAGACTTAACTGGCATCCGGTCTGGTGGTGGAGATCTAAGCGGCTTGAAGCCCACGGTGGTCACTGGGCGTGCCGCTCAGGGAATGAGCTCGGGATTCCACACAGGCTCTCGAAGGCCAACTCAGTGGTCACCTGCACCGAGAGGTGGAGGCGCTCCAGCTCCTCCAGCATGTCGGCCAGCTGCTGCTCCTGGCTCTGCCGCCGGCGTTTCTCGGCGTCCAGCTGCTGCAGCAGAGGCGTTGACCTGGCTTCTCAGGGCCTCGGTGGGGTCGGCTGCTTCGTGGTCACGGTGGGGCGTTCCCACCATCAGTGGCTACAGGGTCGGCGAGGCCGTGATCAGCCCGGTCTTCCCTGCGACTCCGCATCGCGTCGTCGTTCAGCGTCACTGTCGTCAATGCTGGCATTGCCGTGGGGGTGTGCGCCGCTGACCTCTGTGTTGGCTTGGCGGTCAGTGCCCGGCCGCGCGGTCATTGCTGGCTTCGCCACGGTCAGTGCCCGGCTTCGCCGCGGTCAGTGCTGGCCGTTGTCGTCATTGCTGGCTTTGCCATCAGTGCCTGCTTCACCGTGGTCATTGCCGGCCTCGCAGTGGTCATTGCGGGCTTCGCTGTGGTCAGCGTCGGGCAGGCTCTGCGGTGTGGCCTCCTGGAGCCTCTCGTACTCCTGCCTGAGGGCCCACACCTGATCGATGTCGCGGCACTTAGCCTCGATCTCCGCGGCCAGGAGGCCCTCCAGGACCTGCTCCCGCCTGCGGTAACGCACACTCCGCACGTGTCGCACCATCCTGGTGAACACCACCAGCAGCGCCAAGGGCCCAGCACCAGGGGCTGGCACACCATGGCCTGCACGTCGTGGAGTGTCAAGTAGGGAAATTGGGGGACCCATGTCACCCCAGCGGTGACACTGGGCTCACTGTGTCCACCACTTTTATAAGGAAATAACCAAACTAACAGAGAAGAACAAGTGAAGCGTGTGGCTCAAACTGCCCACTGGCTCCGTCCTGTCGCCAGGGCTACAGCAAAGCCAATGGATTGTTGGGACACTCCGCGCGGACCTGGCGTCACTCACGTTCCTTAAAGGGCCACGATGCCCTTGCATCATGAGATGCCTGAGCGCAGAGCCAGGAAGGAGCCCTGAGAGCCACCGGGTGTTGCCCACAAATAAACGAACACATGAAACTACGCCTCATTCACACATACTTCGCCAGTAGTTCCCATGAAGGATGAGGGCTTCAGAAGGCCCAAATGACCTTCACAGCAGCCAGGCTGTTACCCTGAGGAGCTGGAGCGATGGGACAACAGGAAGGTGCTTGCCTTGCGCACAACCAACCGGTTTGGTCCCCAGCATCCCAGAGGGTCCCACGAGCCGCACTATAAGTGATCCATGAGCACAGAGCGGGAGCCATTGCTAAGCATCCTCAGGCGTGTCACCAACGTGGTGGGGGAGAGAAGCGCCCCACAGGCTCTCTGCATCCCTGAGGTTATTTTTCTCTGCAGGCGGGCAGGAGTCAGGATGTTGAGCTTGGTTGGAGCGTGTGCAGGATGAGTTCAGAGCTCCTTCTAGATTAGGCCCGCGGATGTGCTGGTGCCTCTCCGCAAGTGTGCACCCAGGGGTGCTCCTGGAGGTGCTCCCTGATTGTCTGTGGAAGTGCTCGGAGGACGGAAGACTGTCGCACTCCCTGCTGGGGAGGACCCCCGGCACTGCCGTGTCTGCAGGTGGAAGCAGTAGCCCGCGGCAGCCGTGGGCCTTGCCGCACTGGGACACCGGATGGGACTGGGCTGTGTGGTCACTAGGTGGTCCTGGAGGGGTGCAGGCAGCAGATGCGTCTCCTGATTTCTCGCCACGTGTAGGGCCGCTCGCCTGTGTGGACATGCTGGTGCCTGACCAGAGAGCGGCTGTGCGGGAATGGCTTTCCACAGCCAGGGCAGTAGAGGGCATCTCACCGGTGTGGGTCTGGCTGTTTCTGTACAGTTTCTCACCCAGCCTGAAGCTTTTTCCCCTACACTGCTCGCACTATTAAGGTTTGATACCAGTGTGCACCTAGGCCTGGGCGCCTGTGCTCAGTTTCCATGGGTACATAAGACCTTGTCACTGGGGGCACTTGAGGAACTTCTCGATGCCCGTGTGGGTCTTGCCTGTTATTGCAGGAATGTGGCGTAGCGGTAGCCCTTCCAACAGTGCTCGCACATGTAAGGCTCTCACTCGTGGTACTCTCTGATGTGATGGCCAGCAGGTAGGCAGGATGAAGGTTTCCCCACAGACTTTACATTTTGGGACATCAGGCTCTGCGTGCCTGGGATCTGGTTCTGGTGTTGCGTGTGGGCACCCTGATAGGGAGAAGGGTCCCCTGGGTCCCTGATAGGGAGAAGGGTCCCCTGGGTGGCCCAGCAGGAGAGACCACCCTATTCCACTCACAGGAGGAGACTGTGGGGAGGTGCTGCTGGGTGCTAGCGGGAAGAACTGCTCAGAGAAGAGGTGTGATGTTCGGGATTTCTCCCAGTTCTGTGCTCAGAGTAACATCATTACAAAGTGGGGACAGTTTTTGATCGTTACCCTGGGGAGAATGCTGGGTGCAAGCTGGATTGTGGCTGGTATGTAGTGGACAGAGGCCAGAGACACCCTAACACGTGGGACAAACTTCCACGGTCCTGGTGACAGAGAGTGCTTCTGAGAGCTAGAAAGCTGAAGGAAACTTCATTAAAAATTGACCAAGTGGAAGATGAATTGGGCAAAACAGAGTGATACTGGGATTCAGGAATGTAGATTCTACCCACCGAGACACATGCAAAATATAGCTCTAGAAATTTAAATTTGTCCATAAGGCCAGAGAGATGGTACCGCAGGAAAGGCATTTGCACTGCACATGATCAACCCCAGTTCGGTCCCCAAATCCTATAGGTCTCCCCAAGAAATACCAAGAGTAATGCCTAAGTGCAGAGCCAGGAATAACCCCTGAGTATTGCTAGGTGTAACACAAAAAAGCCTTAAAAAATAGACAGACAGACAGATAGATAGATAGACAGACAGACAGACAAATAGACAGATAGATGATAGATAAAATGTATCAAGATGAAGGCACCCAACTAATTAAGCCACAATGGAAGGGCCCTGTTGTCCTTATGCATGGATAGACATATCACACAACATGATACTCTCCATGTCCATCCATTTATGGACAAATTTTGTAATTTTGATTGTTCTAGCAGCTGCGTGGCATTCCATTGTGTCTTTATCTAATCTTCTCTTCTTGGGCACTCATGTTTTTCTTGATTCTGGCTATTGTGAATACTGCTGCTATAACGTAGAAGTGCAGATGGTGTTTCTGCTGTGTGTTTTGGCCTCTCAGGGTATATTCCCAGGAGTGGTGCTGCTCGGTCAAATCAGAGTTCAATTTCTACTTCTTTGAGGAATGTCCATATTGTTTCCCAAAAAGGTGTACCAGTAAACATTCTCACAAACAATAGATGAGAGTCCCTTTCTCCCTGCATCCATGCCAGCACTGGTTCTTTTTGTTTTTAGGCATATATGCATTCTCTGTGGTGTGAGATGATACCTCATTGTTTTGATTTGCTTGCTGTCTTTTCTATTTTAACTTTTTAAATTGAATCACTGTGATATACCCAGTTACAAAATTGTTCTGATTGAGTTTGTGTCATCATTCACCAGTGCACATTTCCCACTACAAATTTCTCTGTTTCTCTACTGCCAAACCCCATCATAGTCACCCTCACCATAGAAACTTCCACCATAGAGGTACACTCTTTTCTCCTGTCACTCTCTCTCTGTCTTTCTCTCTCTCTATCTCTCTCCTTTTGGACATTATAAAGTTGCTGCACCTATTTAACCAGCAGTTGACAACATCTGCAAGGTCTGAATTGGTAAAACTGTGTTCTCTCAGGTTCACCACTGAGCAATGTCTTAGACTCTTCCATTTTTTAAAAATTGAATAGAATCACCATGACATACAGTTACAGAGCTCTTCATGGCGGGTTCCATGCCGTATATATACATACATATATACATATGATAATGTAAATGAATGCAGTTATTCTATATCTGTCTTTTCCTTCTGGCTAATTTCACTCCACATAATCCTCTCCATGTCCATCCATTAATACAAATTTCATAACTTAATCTTTCTTAACAGCTGCACAGTATTCCATTTTTTGAGTAATTTTGAAGGAAAGTTTACATCCTGGGTAAATTCACTGATGGCCCAGGGGACAGAAAGTGAGTTCTGGGTGCTGGTATAGTTCATGTAAAGCCCTTTCTTTCTTACTACATAATAAGCTCAACAGGTCATATCTTGTAAAGAACGATCTTTCACACCCAAGCCTGGTTATCCATGCTCCTCTCCTTAAGCAAAGGATAACCATTACTCAAGAGGAAAGTCCTTCAGAAGCTGACATACTTCTAAAGCGTTGTCTTGAATATGTGCTGTATTTATCCAAACCTCCACACTGTCAGGCTCTCTTTCCACTTCATCACATAAATCATCTTTCTGCCTTCCATATTTTTTAAGAACCCTCCACAACAAAACGTTTGCACTCAATATTTATTATTTTTGCTTGGGGTATTGTTTGTTTTGTTTTGTTTGCTTTTTGGGCAAAATCCAGCTGTGCTCAGAGCTTCCTCCTGACTCTAAGCTCAGGGACCACTCCTAGAAGACTCAGGGGACAATATAGGGTGCTAGGTATCAAACCCAGGTCCGTTGTGTGGAAGGCAAACACTCCTGCTGTACTATCACCCCAGCCCTGAACTTAATATTTACTTCTTTTATACAGTGTTCTTTGCTTACTGTTTTATCAGTTAACTCTTTTCATGCCTTAGTTCTAAATTTATTTAATTATATTAATTTATATAAATTTATATAAATTTATTTAATATATAGTTATCTAATTATAAATTTTAGATAAAATTTTATCTATAATTTTATCAGAAATGCTTACCAAATTTGATTAATTCATATAGTATCATGGGTATTGATTCTTTTTTGTTATCGATATGAACTGATTAATAGAAAAGTTATGTCTGTTTTCTCCCTTCTCCACCACTTCATTTATGCTTAACACAGTGCCTGCTACATATCTTTTTAATGACTAGTCAGTTGACTTTGGTCAGAATGGCCCACAAAATTGAATTCCCATTTATCCCCTCACTTGAGCCAAGAATTCTACCTTTTCCCCATAAGAAAAGTTTTCTTCCTCCCCCAGATACTGTCTAACAGTGATGTCTATTTTTTTGAGTAAACTTTACTTTTTTCCACAATGTGTGACTGAATTTCAAAAACCAAAGCAGACACCCTGGTGAGCGTTTTGGGGGAGATGGGTGGTTTGTTTGTTTTTACTGAATCACTGTGATATACATAGTTACAAAGCTGTTGATGATCAGGTTTCAATCACACAAATGTTCCAACACCCATACCTCTACCAGTACACATTTTCTACCACCAATGCAAGGATCTCTCTGTCTTTCTCTCTCTCTCTCTCTCTCTCTCTCTCTCTCTCTCTCTCTCTTATTCTCTCTCTCTTTCCTTTTAGGCATTTTTAAATTGGACAGCATGGTGTTTTATAATACTCCCTAAACTCAGATTGATCAGAGGTAAATACTGTGATAGATAAAATGTTAGTGTTTCAAATGAAACAGTATCATCACACAATCTCTACTCCAGAGTTAGTGAATTCTTCTATCCTGCAAAACATTTCCTCACAAGTATAGAGTATTTTCAGCCATATGGAAGCATTAATCTAGATACACAGGAAACAAAGTAATCCTGATCCTAAATATCTCCATCAATAAAATCTGAATTGACATCACTTAACTATTTCGCATCTCATATTCATGTGTCAGTGTCTGTTTCACCTCAATGGCCCAACCTAAGACTATATCTATATCAATACATATAAAAGATAGGCCATAAAGGGGATTTTCCATAGATAAAACTTACATCTACAGAAGGAAAGACAATTACCGCAATCCTCAAAACATCCTCTCTGACTTCTACAATTCATGATTCATTCTCCTGAGACACCTTTCTAGATCCAGAAGGACACAGAGACACATGCATACGATTGTTTCAGGGTCAACTCTTCCTGGGCTCTGTCTTTTTTAGAGTCCAAGATGTAGAATAGAATAGAGTAAGAGTGAATGAATAGGCCTTGGGTTACTCTCCTTAAAAGATATTTTCTAGGTCTCAGTTACACCTAGCGTGATCTCATTTCAATTTGGCTACACAATTGAGTGAAATTCTTAAACTCTATGATATAACAAAGGGCTAAAGCAACTGCTTCTCTGAAACATTAGTATATATTGATTAAATAATTGGTTCTGAGATCAGATGAGATCAGGCACGTTCAGGGTGCTATGGCCATAGACTAATTGAATAATAGGATGTCTCAGCTTCCCTAGACTATCGATAAGTCTACTTGTGATCATGATGTAGTAACTGCATGTATGAAACAAAATTCAAATTATAACTTGTCAGTATTCTTAAACTTGATAGATAATTTACTCAGTATTTCCAATAAAGCTTATTTGGCAACTAAATATCATACAAAACAAATAATACTGTTGAAAGAGTGCTTTAAAAGTAAATTAGAAAGGCTGGAGTGATAGTGCAGCTGAGAGGGCACTAGCTTTGCACGTGGCCATGTCTGATCCCCAAAACTATGTGTATGATACCCAGAGTAATGCCAGGAGTGATCTCTGAGGGCAGAGTCAGGTGTGTTCCCCACCAAAAACACTTTTAAACAAATAAAGGCTAAGATAGGTAGTACAGGGAGTGAGGAATTGTGCCTTGCACATACCTTTGTTTGATAACCTATTGTACATATGACCCCCTGAGTACAGCCAGGAGTGATCCATGAGACAGAGTCAGGAAGTGGCGTTGAACACTGCTTTTATTGCGGACAGAAAAAATATCAGGAGGTCTTGTCAAAGGTGGAAATTATCACAAACGTGTGGGAGTCAGAGGTTAGGTAAGACAGAACATGAAACAGTGTGCTAATAATTGTCTAGGGTACTAATGCCAACCTAGAACTGAGCATTAAATAGAGGCAAAAAGATACACATGACAACCTTTTAATGTATGTTCTGTAATCCATAGTCTGGAAGGGAAGGAAAAGAGAAAGAGAGAGAAATGTAAAGAAATAAAGAACCTGCCATGGAGGTGCGCTGGGGGAAGGGGGAGGGAACCGGGACGTTGGTGGTGGGAGATGGGCACTGGTGGAGGGACAGGTGCTGGAACACTGTATGACCAAAACCCAAATATGAACTTTTTAATTGTATATCTTTATAATTGTAAAAATAAAAAAAATTTTAAAAAATAAAGTTTAAAAATAAATAAAATTAATTAGAATTTTCTGATTTAGAATCAAGTTAGAGCTCTGGAAGACTGTCTTCTTGTCCACAGAATTTGTTTGCTAACTCTAATTATCTCTGCCCCTAGTATCAGCCTTAACAATATGATTTTTCCTTACAGAATAACCTCAAACACCCATATGTATAATCTACCTTTAAATTCTTTGTAAAAATTATCATGAGACCATTCCTTGGTATGTTACTCAACATCAGCCGATTTGTTGCTCACGCCTTAGTATCTCACTATGTAGACCAATTTATTGCACACCGAAAGCATTTGAAAGTTTTTGCATTTTTGAGGACAATATGAAACTTCACTTGTAAATTATATACTCATTTTCATAAAATATTCTCTGAAATATTTTAAAAATCATGTTGTCGTGAACTATCTAAAACATCATATTTAAGTATGTACCTGCTGTGATCTTGGTCATGTTGCTCCTTTGTCTATTGAGAGCAATACTATTAGCTGTTGAAAAAATCCCAAAAAGGAAAAAGTTCCAAATTTGCATGTTTCCAGTCACGTCTTAATGCATAAGCACCAACAAATTCACAGACGTATTACCTCCTCTGAGCTATCAAAGCTGCAACTTAAAACAAGAGCAGCTGTTTTCCTTTATACAATCATTATTAAACATGAATTGACTCACATATAAAAGTTGAATAAAAAAGTTGTCATAAAATGTAAAAGAATTCTATACCCACAAAGATAACTTTCATATACATTTTGTTATAAAACATACATGTAGTCAACTCAAACACATACTTCAAGCTGTACAATTATTCTGCGTTATAGCCACCAATGGCTTTCGGAGCATCTACTCAACATCATTCATCCTGTGTTTCTCATGCCAGCAGTTGATCGAGCCTCAAATATTGACCTTCACTCTGGAGTCATATGTCCTAAGAGCATCTCTCAATGATAGGGAGCATTCTTTTTTAAGCGGGAATAAATACTAATGACTTCTAAAATCAGAGGGTTTTCTAAATTTCTTACAGCTATGTTGTTAACATAGGTAATTCTAAGAACCAACAGTGACTAATCACTCATTGCATGCCAGGTGGTTTTCAATGAATTTTTCACTGGCTCTTTCGAAGATTCATCTGAGGGACTCATTAGTTTGATTAATGCTATGGATCACAGAGGCTAGGAATTCCCTAAGGTAACACACTATTAATTTCCAGAATAGTATTCAAACCCAAACTTTGCACTCCAGAATTAATTACTTGAATGGTTCACTATATATGAAAGAATTTCTCCTACATTTTAGAAAATACAGAAGCAAGATGTGTAAAGAAGAGAACTGAAATTTTCTATACTTAGCCATTATTACAGCTACATAAAGTTAGATCTTGCTAAGCCATACTTTATTGTTTGACCTTATTATTTAATTAATTCATGGAATTATATATTAAAATTAGATAAGATTAAATACTAGTCATGGGGGTTTTGAGGATTTAATAAAACCAGTCTTCACTCTTTATTCATGTTGTAGTTCCAGTTGTCTGGTTGCCAAGAAGCAGAGAAAATCAATACTCAAGAATTGTTACCAGGGGCCAGAGTGATACCCAGCAGGTAGGGCGTTTGCCTTGCATGCGGCTAGCCCATGCCGGCCGGGTTGATCCCGGCATTAAAAAAAAAATTGTTACCAAAAAATTTAAAAAACAAATTTTCACAAGTCAACCACAAACAATAAACGTTTTATATTGTCCTTTACTACTGTTATATATTAACTACAAAATAATGCAAATGATATGCCAAATAAAAACCATTTAACATTTAAACTAACAAATCCATCATTCTTTGTAGTATCTTTTAACCTAAGACTTTAACTGTGAATCTTTAGTTTTAGTGAGAAAAATGTCCCTAAATGGCCCAGGTTGGCCATGACTAGGGAAGACCAGAGCTATAGCCAATGGTGCTTAGTGGGCCATACAATGCTACAGATAGTACTTACAATCTCTGCATTCATTCTAATCCATTGAGCTACTTCCCCAGCCCAAAGCCCTGTTTGTGATAAGTGCTATGGAGATAAAAACTCACAAGACCAAGGCAATGACTCCGTGGTGGGATACAATTCTTCCATTTATGATGTCCTGGATGTCATCCCAAGTTAAAACGAAAAAGGTAATGAAAGTAATGAAAAGCATATAATCAAGATACAAAATACATAGATTAAGATCATTTTGCATTAGAACTCATCTCAATCTCAAAAAAGAAATGATAAAGCAAATTTTGGCTATTATGAATAATGGGCGGGAAACTGGGGACTTTGATGGAGAAAGGTCGCAATGGTGAGGGACTGGTGTTGGAATATTGAATGCCTGAAACAACTGCATTATAAACAACTTGTTAAACTATAGTGCTATAATTCAAAAAAAGAAATTGGTTGCATTGTCTAAGAATTCTAATCAAATCATACTTTTCAGGGATATTTACTGCATGCAATAGAGAAAAAATATTAAAAACTCTCTGGAGTATAACCTCTAAGGTTTAATGTTAACAGCAGTTATATTTCCCACTACTTGGGGAAGACATGTTCAAGAATAAAAATGAAAGAAGCAGAGATGAGTGATAGAAAGCATATTTTGAAACAAATTCTTCCCTAGTATTTAATGTTACTTAATTCAGCAGACTTTCTTTTTGCTTAAGTTAATTTGATCCAAGTATCAATTGACAAGTCAAAGGAAAATATTGACATATAATTCTCTACCACTTCATGAATTCCCTCAATTCTTCTTTAACAGTTATATTTAAGAGCCTAAAATTTGGAATATATATTTTTAAAGATAAATATCATCCATGTAAACTCATTTTCTTTCATTATTTCCAGAGTACTAAGCAAAAATTCTGACAAAGGTGTAAAGAAAGAGGAAACCCATACACTGTTGGTAGAACATAATTAATCCAGTTTCTATGAAAAGCATCATGAAGATTGCTCAAAATATTTAGGTAAATCTACCACATAATCCAGCAATGGCAGTGGGGAAATAATTCTCACTCCTAGGTATCTATCTGAAGAAAAAATAATTTCACAACTGCATTCCTTGCTACTATTTATAATACTCAAAATCTGGAAACATCCAAAATGGCCAACAGCAGAGAAGATAAAGAAAATATTGGAACAAACACAGCAACATATTTATATATACACACTCACACATAATGAAATGTTACCGAGCAGTAAGAAAGGATGAATAATGACTTTTGTTTTGTGTTTTATTTTTTTGTTGTTGTCGTTGGTGTTTTTGTTGTTCTGTTTTTAGGCCACACTCAGTGTTGCTCATGCTTACTCTTGGCTGTGCACTCAGGGATCACTCTGGCAGGCTCAGAGGAACTATATGGGATTTTGGGGATCAAACATGGGTCAGTTGCATGTAAGGCAGATGCCCTACCCTCTGTACCATTGCTTGATATCCCCAGTTGTTTTGTTTGTTTTGGGCTCATACTCGGCAGTGCTCAGGGTTGACTCCTGTCTCTGTGCTCAGGGATCTCTTCTGGCTATGCTCTAAGGGTCATCTGTGTACTGGAGTTGCCCAGAGGTTGGCTGTGGGCAATGCAATTGCCTTCCCATCTGTACTATCTTTCTAGCCAGAAATAAGAGGGGAAAATGGAGATTAATAAGAACTGAGAACAGAAAGACTTGGTTAAAACATCTATCACTACAGGTTTTTAAATAACTTGAAAGAGTGCAAGTTCCTTCATAAAATGACTTCTGTTCTTCAAGCTTGTTGAGTATTTCCCAGTGTGAGTGAGTGTGGCGTGTGTGTGTGTGTGTATGTGTGTGTGTGTGTGTGTTGGTAAAAATCAGGAGGAAAAGAAAGTCTTTACAGCAATGACTAAAACTATCTTACATTGGTGAATTCCTCTCAGTCAGACATCATGGTTTATAGGGACCAAAAGTGACCTCAGCACCTGATCTAGGCTGCAAATACTGAGATCAATAATAGGATGAATGAGACAAATTTTGTCACTACTGGGTTGCAGAAAATAAGGGAAGATTTTCTGGTGAACAGCATAGAGTGAGTATATGATATAACTTTGTGAAAAACATAAGGCATGCTAATATATAACAAGTTGCTTGAAAGAATTAGGAATATTTAAGACAGATACTGCATAAACAGAGTACTGTATTTGAGCTGCCCTTCTGGTCGTGGACAGATTTGTGCATGTGTGTGTGTGTGTGTGTGTGTGTGTGTGTGTATTTTATTGAATCCTTTTGCAGTAGACCATTGCAAATCTGTTCATGATTGGGTTTTAGTAATAGTGTTCCAGCACCCATCCCTCCACCAGTGCACATTTCCCAACACCAATGTCCCTAGTTTCCCTCCCCTAACCTGTCTCTATGGTTCCTCTCTTTTCTCTCTCTGTCTCTTTCTCTATCTGTCACTCTCTTTCTCTCTCTTTCTCTGTCTCTCTCTTCCTGTCCCTTTCTCTCTCCCTCTCACTTTCTCTCTCTCCTTTGCATTGAGGTTTGCAATAGCTATGTTTTTAACATTACTCTTAAACTCTATTAACCTGAATTATTTTGGTATCAACAAAAACAGTAACAGTCACATTATAAAGCTATACAAAGATTAAAAAGATTATGTATGCAAAGCTCTTTATGCATACTAGATTCTTTAAGGTGTCTATTTGCTTCTATTTCGCTTTTAAAGCTTTCAAAATTAATAGGGTTTACTGAGCTGTAGGGACTTTCATTTTCAAGACAGCGCTAATATGAGATTCTTTATTCCTGGTTAAAGTGTTGTTTGGCAAGAATCAAAATTAGCAAGTAAATTTCAGTCACATTGCTACATATACACAGAAAATTATCTAAAAATATTTTAAAAGAAAATAATCTATCTCAGGTAGAGTCTCTGGGGGTGCGTGGCTGGCCGGGTGGGCGCCTGGGGCTGTGGTAGAGCCCCAGGTCTCGGCAGAAGGTGGAACTACAACCCCCAGAAGTCCGAGCGGAACCAGAAGTAAACCGTCATTTTGAACTCTCACCCCGGCCTGTCTGCATCTCAGGAGAGTCTCTGGGGTGTGCGGCTGGTCGAACGGGCGCCTGGGGCTGTGGTAGAGCCCCAGGTCTCGGCAGAAGGTGGAACTACAACCCCCAGAAGTCCGAGCGGAACCGAAGTAAACTGTCATTTTGAACTCTCACCCGGCCTGTCTGCATCTCAGGTAGAGTCTCTGGGGCGCCGCTTATTATTACTAAAACTATGAAATTCAACACCAAGGGTAAGTAATACCCTCAAGAAAAAAGAAACAGTACACTAGAGGAATCTATCCCTGAACACCACAACACCATGGGAAAACAACGCAGATCCCCAGCTCGAAGAACAGATGAAGGAATTGACCGTGAAGAATCAAAAAAGAATACAGATATGCATGATCACTCTGACAATGAAATTAGAGAGGAAATTGGTAGGATGTTTAAGGAGCTCAACGAAAAAATTGAGCAGATGTCCAATAAAATACAGGAGAACATAAACGAAGCAGTTGAAAGGGCAGTCAATAAACTACGGGAGGAAATGAGAGCAGAAATCAGAACCATGCAAAGAGAAATATCATCACTTAAAAACTCAGTAGATGAAATGAAAAACACAATCGGGGCTCTCAACAGTAGGATGACAGCAGCGGAAGAGAGAATCAGTGAGACTGAAGATGAGCTGCAGAAAGCACTCAGAGAACTACATAAGATGGAAAAAGATCGGAAAATGGATCAGCAACGGAACAGAGAACAATGGGATGAAGCCAGGCGGAACAACATAAGAATCATCGGAGTCCCAGAGGGACAGGAAAGTAACCCCAAGGAAATTAAAACAGTTAAAAACATCCTGGCTGAAAAGTTCCCGAGTTAAAGGATGAAGGCATCCAGATCCAAGAAGCCCGACGCGTACCAGCAAGAAGAGACCCCAATAGAAAGACCCCAAGACACATCCTAGTCAAAGTAATGGATGCCATAGACAGAGACAGAATTCTTCAGGCAGCAAGATCAAAGAAGGAAATTGTGTACAAAGGAGCATCCATTCGACTTTCAGCAGACTTCTCCGAAGACACCCTCCAAGCCCGAAGGCAGTGGTGGGATATAGTGTAAAACCCAAAACTCTCTACCAAGAGGCTCCTAGAAATAATACATTCCTATAGCAGAGTAGCAGGGTACAAAATCAATACCCAAAAGTCAATGGCCTTCCTTTATGCAAACAGCGAAAGAGAAGAAAGGGACATTAAAGAAACTATGCCATTCACAATTGTGCCGCAGAAAATCAAATACCTAGGAATCAGTTTGACAAAGAATGTAAAGGATCTCTACAAAGAAAACTACAAAACGTTACTTCAGGAAATAAAAGAAGACCTGAGGAAATGGAGACACATTCCCTGCTCATGCATTGGAAGGATTAACATTATCAAAATGGTAATACTCCCTAGAGCTTTATACAGATTCAATGCGGTCCCTATAAAGATACCCATGATGTTCTTCAAAGAAATTGAACAAACACTCCTGAAATTTGTATGGAATAATAAAACCCCACGAATAGCTAAAGCAATCCTTGGGAAAAAGAAGATGGGAGGTATCACTTTCCTCAACCTCAAGCTCTACTACAGAGCAGTTGTAATTAAGACAATGTGGTATTGGTATAGAGACAGACCCGTAGACCTATGGAATAGAACTGAGTATCCTGAAACGCACTCACAAATATACAACCACTTAATCTTCGATAAAGGAGCAAAAAATATTAAGTGGAGCAAAGAAAGCCTCTTCAACAAATGGTGCTGGGAAAACTGGGCAGCTACATGTAAAAAATGAACGTAGACCTCCTTCTAACGCCATGCACAAAAGTCAGATCAAAATGGATTCTAGATCTCGATATCAGACATGAATCTATAAGGTACATCGAAGAAAACACAGGAGAAACACTCTACGACATCGAAACGAAAAGTATCTTTAAAGACGACACACCACTGACCAAGCAAATGGAAGCAATGATAAACAAATGGGATTATATAAAATTGAAAAGCTTCTGCACCTCAAAAGAAACGGTGACCAAGATACAAAGACAACCCCACAGAGTGGGAAAGGATATTCACCCAATACCCATCTGACAAGGGGTTAATATCCAGGATATATCAGGCACTGGTAGCACTCCACAAGAAGAAAACAGCCAACCCCATCAAAAAATGGGGAGAATAAATGAACAGAAGCTTCCAAAAAGAAGAAATTCGAATGGCCAAAAGGCATATGAAAAAGTGCTCTTCATCTTTAATCATCAGGGAGATGCAAATCAAAACAACAATGAGGTACCATCTCACCCCACAGAGACTGGCACACATCCAAAACAGCAAGAACAACCGGTGCTGGCGTGGATGTGGGGAAAAAGGGACTCTCATCCACTGCTGGTGGGAGTGCCGACTGGTCCAGCCCTTTGGGAAAACAATATGGGCATTCCTCCGAAAGCTAGATATTGAGCTCCCATTTGATCCAGCAATAGCACTCCTGGGAATATACCCTAGAGACCGAAAAACACATAGCAGAAACACTATCTGTACTTCTTTATTCATCTCTGCGCTATTCACTATAGCTAGAATCTGGAAACAACCTAAATGCCCGAGAACAGAGGACTGGCTAAAGAAACTGTGGTTCATCTACACTATGGAATACAATGCGGCTGTCAGAAAGGATGAAATTATGAAATTTACCTGCAAATGGATGGACATGGAGTCTATCATGCTGAGTGAAATTAGTCAGAAGGAAAAGGACACATATAGAATGACTGCATTCATTAATAGGATATAGATACCAGTGTTTTAACAAATATGGGAAATGGTAATGGCAGATTAAAACTCACCACTGAATATACACAAAGAGACTTAATTGATAAACTCTAAATATCTGCAGGGCTAGCCACAATGTGTAAAATAAGAGGGAGAGAGATGCAGAGACAGAGAGAGAGATAGAGAGAGAAAGAGAGGAAACTGGGGTACCTGCTATTAAGGCGGGTGGGGGAAGGGAGGGGGGGGGGGTACATTGGTGGTGGAAATGGGGCACTGGTGGAGGGATGGGTGCTAGAATACTGTATTACCAAGAACCAATTATGAACACCTTTGTAATTGTATGTTTCACGGTGGTATAATAAAAAAATTTTAAAAAAAGAAAAGAAACTAATTTACAATAAAATCAAAAGTAATATGACTCTTAAAAATAAATTTAACCAACAAAATAAAATATCTATATTTTTAACTACAGGTTGTGTCTTTATATTGAAAGCAAGAGAAAGACATTAATAAAGAATCCCATATTCATATATCAGAAGCATTAATAATGTTCAAATGTGAAGCTGGAGCAATAATAAAGAGGAGGATAGTACACTTGTCTGCAACATTCCACTCCTGAGGCCTTGTCTAACATTCCATTCCTGAGGCCAGAGCTATAGTACAGCAAGTAGAGCATTTGCCATGCATGCAGCCAACATGCATGGATTCCTGGCATCCCATATGGTCTCCCAAGCACCGCCAGAAGTAATTCCTAAGTGCAGAGGCAAGAGAAACCCCCGAACATCACAGGGTATGGTCTCCATCCCTCTCAAAAAAAAATAAAGAATCCATTCTTCCTCTCCCCAACTTGACCTTGTGGCATGCATCTGTGGTGTGTACAGAGTGCACCAAACGTAAAATCTCAGAGAAGGAGGGATGTTGAGAGTGTAACAAAGTCAAGTTTCTCCAGCACATTCACAGCTATTGGACATGCCCAAATACCCCTCAACCCTTCTGCCATATCCACAGCACACATGGGCCTAAGTACCTACAGAAAGCAGCAGAGAAAAAGCATCTCAAAAATATTCACAGCAGTACCTCCTGGAAAAGTCAAAATGGTTAGACTCTTAAGTTGCATCAGGATTGTTTGAAAGAGGGAGCTATATATCAAAAGCAGCAAACAAACAAAAATCAAACCAAAAAAGCAGCACATGGCTATTTGACACTTCAAGGGAATATGATACCACCAAGAAAAAGCAACCAACAAAAATTCAGCCTCACAAAAAGATACACATGACAACCTCTTAATGTGTGTATTGTAATCCACAATGTGGAAGGGAAGGAAAAGAGAAAGAGAGAGAGAGAAGAGAGAAAAAGAGGAAAGAGAGAGAGAGAAAGGAACTAAGAACTTGCCATAGAGGCAGGCAGGGGAGGGGGAGGGAATCGGGGACATTGGTGGTGGGAAATGGGCACTGGTGGAGGGATGGGTGCTGGAACACTGTATGGCTGAAACCCAAATATAAACATCTTATGAACATCTTTGTAATTGTATATCTCACGGTGGTATAATAAAAAAAAAATTCAGCCTCAAAACAGGTTTTATTTGCCATCAATCCAAGTCATTATAAAGAAATTGAATGCTACAGGAAAAGTCACAGAAGTCAAAAACAATATAAGAGAACTTGGAGAAGTGAATCAAAGTACTACAACAAAATTCAAGAGAAAAAATACAGTGTGCTCTGTCTTTTCATTACTGAACAAAAAGTAAACATTGAAACTGTAAATAAGAAAATAATAAACATTCAAAACATAATTGAATCAATAAAATCAAAAGTTCTCTAGAACATTATGGAAACACAATGGACCAAGTGGAGGAACTAATCAGTGACCTCAGATACTGTAAACATCCGAACAATTTAATTGAAGAAGGAAAGGGTATAAAATCATTACAAACCACTAAGATCAATGTCCCAGTCATTTAAAAATTATGATAAGGGTAAGCGTGCACACCAGATAAGGTCTTGAACACACCTTGGGGGGTGGGGTGGAGACCCTGCACCATTTGTGGTCTCCCAGGCCACAACTAGGAGTGATCACTGAGCACAGAGCTAGGAGTAAGCTTTGAGCACTCCCAAGTGTGGCTCAAAAACAAAAAAGGGGTGGGGGAGAGGAACATGGGTATTTCAGAAAGGAAAGCAAGCGCGAAAAATACAAAGAGAACTTATTAAAAGACATTAGTGAAAGATTTCCAAACAGAGAAAGAACAAACATAGACATCTATAAAGCACACAGGATATCTAGTTGTATAAATAAAGACACCTGAACCAAGTCATTATTATTAATGAAAAAAAATTCAGGGTTCAAGACAAAGAAAAAATATTAGAGGTGGACAAAGAAAACCACCAGATAACATATAAAGATGTTCCCATTATATTTTCATCAGACTGTTAAGAAGAAACTACCAGGCAAAATCAAAAAGGAATGGTTACAATTTTTTAAAAAAGAAAGAAAAGATTAAATCACCCAGTCAAAATCATTATATCCTAAAAGACTTATTTCATGTACAAAGGAGAAATAAAGGCTTTCCCAGACCCTGGGCCCCAAAGAAGGTTCTTATCTCCGTTATTTTATTTAGTTTCTAGTCTTAATCCCTAAGACACTGATTCTACAAGCTTGAGGTAAAAATAGAGTTGCGTTCACTTTTCACCAACACCCCAGGAAATATTAACTCAGGTAGTTCCTAGCCCTCCTTTAAAGAGCAGATAAAGGGTAGATAAATGTAGGGTGTGGTAGGAAATGGTCCAGTGGGCAGGGTGCTTGCTTTGTACACAGATGTCCTGAATTTGATTTCCAGCACTCCATAGGGCCCCCTGACCTGTCCCCCCCAATTGATCCTTCAGTGCAGAGCCAGGAGTAAACCTGGAGCACTGCTGGATATGACTGAAAACAATGAATATTTACTTTGGTATTTTAATGAAAATATGTATTATAAAAATCGCCAAGCCTTGGGGCCACAGAGAAAGTAAGGTACTTTCCTTGCATGTCAACCACCCTAGTTTGATCTCTGAAACACAAGTGGTGCCCAGAGCCCAAAGCCAGAGTAAGCTCAAGCACAGCTATGTATAGTGAAAAAAAAAGGAAAAATTTTCTATTCTCAAGATTGGTATATGGAAAACAATTTCCTGAAATTTTACTAGGAATTTGACTAAGTACATCTGTCTGATTCATCCCATTTTGTCTAACAGAAGTCAAGTTTCTTTATACATACCAAGAGAAAATTATAAACTTGAATATGTATGTAGAATTCTAGATCCAATTTGAAACATAGATCCAATTTGTAACTGGATCCAATTTGGAATATGGTTATGTCTTTCAGCAATGTTCAAAATGCATAGTTCAGATCCCAAATAGCAGGTAAGTGTAGTGCTTTCCAAGACACAACATAAGGGCTCAGTCTATTTTAAGAGAAAGAAAAGATTGAAAAGTAGCCCAGAAATGTCATTGTAGGAGCAGGTTAAACAAAATTCACTAGTATAAAAAGAATTAAAAAGAAACAAAAACAATCATGCCACACATTTATTAAATTTAGGAAAGACAGTAGAATAAAAAAGTGTCAGATTTCCTTAGGGAAAATATTCAAGTAAAACAAAAGATCTGGTCTATAATTTAATATTACAGTTTAGCAGATGCTGTTCAAAATCATGGAACCAGAAGAGACCACAGGCATTTTATTGGCCAAGGTTCTAAATTCAGTTGAATATTACTACTAAGTCACCTAAAATTGGTAAATAACATACCTTGAGGAAGAATTTTCACAGCTCTCTCATTTACCTTTCTTTCAGTACCAATCATAGGTTGACCCTCACCCCGCCACTACAGCTATGCCAAGGGCCCAACTCCACTGCTTCATGAATATTCTCTGCAGAGACACCAAGCTGTGAATGATTTCAGGTGTCCATTGGGACAACATATGACATTACCTTGTAATTGGAATTGTTCCTTTTCTGTTTCTCTCCTCTGTATGTATTATTTAGAATACTTGTATTTTTATATTTTTGTAAACAAAAAAGGGAGAGTTGTTGGAGGACATGTTTAGCTAATCTGGCAGTTCTGTTATTTTGCTCACTCCCAGCTTAATCTTATTTAAGCCAAGGTTCATTCTAATGAGATCTCTCTTCTATGTAAACATTGCTAGAGGGTGTGGCAGTTACAGAAGTCACCTTGATTGAATAACTTCTGACTTATACATCTACTAAGACTTCTATGTGTTCTAGATTGGGCACAGCTCCTCTTTATACCCACTGCACCCAACGTGGGACAGTTAGAATTTACCAGGAGACTACCACCCTGGCTACGCTGAGACTAAAGGAAGACTATAGGAAGGATCATACTAGTTTGCTCTAAGCAGGCGAGTATGACCCTTTCAGTACATGAGAACAAGATACTCAGAATCACCCTGGTGCAGATAATAATAAGGACCTTGTGGGTACCATCTAGATTACATGAAGCTCATGAAGTTAAGATGTATTACTTTATATCAGCCCCCTCTCTCCAGTGTTTTACATAAGAGATAATCTCAGGATTAGTCCTTGGTGTAACCTTTGTTTATACCTACAATAGGGTGTGGCACCACACTCTGTTTAGGGTTCTTTGTTGGCATGACAACCTCCCGATTGGATTACTTTGGTGTATATAAGGGGCTGACTTGAGGCCCCTTCACCTTTGCCTTTTGGTTCCTCACCCTTCAGCTTTTGGCTTCTGCGGCTTTTGGCTTTTGGCCTTTTGCTCTTTGGCCTTTTGCTCCTTCTGGGTAGGACTCAGCTCCGGTGACATCCTCTCTCTTTGGTGGGAGACTTAGGCTCTTTTGTATGGTCTAAGTTTGGACCAGAGCTAGAGTTTGTTCATTATATTGGATTGCTGTGGAAGAGCTTTTGTACTACTAAAAGCCATTTTTGGAACTGCACCGGACTCGTGAGTTTTCATCTTTCTCCCGGCGTCCTCGGAGGTAGAAGACAACCTCTGTCCTGACACTGTCGGGGACCCCGGCAGCATTCCCCAACGTTGGGCAGTTTGGAGAGTTACTTTCTTCTTCATTTAGTTCCTCACAACCATGGCCATTACATTGCAGCTTTCAAAGCCGAGCTTTGAAATAACATTTCAGATTTATAAACCATTCCTATTGGCTCTAAGAAAAAATTCTCAACTGTGCCTAATTTGGAGTTCTATGGTTGCAAAATGAGGAAAGCTTGTTAAAAGAAGTAGATGGGGGGGGGCAGAGCGATGGCCCAGCAGGTAGGGAATTTGCCTTGCACACAGCCGACCCATGCCAGCCCAGGTTCAATTTCCAGCATTATATGGTCCCCCGAGCACCGCCAGGAGCGATTCCTGAGTGCAGAGCCAGGAGAAACCCCTGATAATTGCCGGGTGTGACCCAGAAAAGCAAAAACAAAAACAAAAACAAAAAGCAGATGGCCTTGAAAGAATATAAACATTCTTAAATAAACAACATGAACTCCCTACTTAATTTTAAAAATAAGAATAAGTGTAGAAAGTTGAAACTAAAAAAATGTATGAATCGCCATTGCCAATCTGACTATTCAGAGGGACTTTTAATGTCTAATATCATGTATTGGCCGGCGAGCAGGGCTGTGATAGTCTGGTCAGCTGGGTGGAGTTGTGACAAGAGGGATGTCGAATGTGGAAAATGGCGGGCCCCATGGAGTGGGGGAGGGGTGTCGTCTGGCTTGTTGTGAGGCTCTGCTGGGGTGGCAGGCCAGGGCTAGAACCCGCCATGCCTCCCGGGCGCCTCATGAGCAGCTGGGCACAGGGAGAGCAAGTAGCAGCTCTGCCCCATGTCTGAGAGTCTTTGGTTCAGCATACCTGGGGAGGATTGGAAAAAAAAATTGCTGCAGGGTGGGTGTCAATGATCCGGGCTGTGATAGTCTGGTCTGCTGAGTAGAGTTGTGAGGAGAAGCAAGCCCGGATGTGGAAAATGGCGGGCCCCATGGAGTGGGGGTGGGGGGTCATCTGGCTTATTATGAGTCTCTGCTGGGGTGGCAGGCCAGGGCTAGAACCCGCCATGCCTCCCGGGCACCTCATGAGCAGCTGGGCACAGGGAGAGCAAGTAGCAGATCTGCCCCATGTCTGAGAGTCTCTGGTTCAGCATACCTGAGCCGGATTTAACACGTTGGTGAATGAGCTCCAGAGTGTTTGAAGACAGGCGTCCTTTTGTGTCCTTCTCTCAGCATTCTTTGCGCAATCGTGGAGGTGTTGAACCAGTCAGTTGTATTCTTCATCAATGTAGTCAATGATAGCATCTTCCCATGTTGCTGCAATGGTGCCAAAAGTTCCCAGTTGGTGGTCGTTCTGGCAGTTCTCTTAAACTTTGCAGCCTTTTCTCCCCATTGCATGAAGTAGAATTTTGCACGAAAATGGTCAGATCCTCAGGCACGCCCCCGTAGGCCTGGCAGAGTGACCCCGCATGCACGCAGACAAGGCTCCTTACTTGGCAGATTTTTGAAATACAATGTTCCAGTACTGTCAGGGAGCTCCGCCGGGATCCCCAACAGTGCCAGGAAGCGAGTTCCCTTCTACCTCCAAAGCCGGCGAGGAATGGATGAAAACTCAGGAATCTGATGCGGAATCTAGCAGCTGTGCGTTCATCAATAAATGCTTTATTTAGAGGTGACTACAACAGTATGCCACCCGCACAGCAAGCCTGGCAAGCTGCTCGTGTAGTATTTGATATGCCAAATACCAGTAACATTTATATTAGGTCATTCCCGTGACGTAATATAATGGTTTGAGGCTCTTTATGTTCCTGGAGCAAGCAATTGCCTTTGGGTTCTCCTAGCATGAGACAGGACATATGGAAATATTACTGGTGCCCGCTCTAGCAAATAGATGTTTAACGGGAAGATAGTGATAGTGATAGAATATCATGTATTATATTGCTAGTAGATTCATAAATGGCTGATATTAACATTTCTTTGTTTTTATTTAAGAAACTCACTGGAAAATTATTCAATATTATGAGCCAACAGTCAACCACCCAACCAGGATGCATTACTGAACTCGATGCGATACCAACCAGTAAAACACACAGTTGTGAATTGTTAATAAACTATGTCCCAGATGTTAATAAACTTTGTCCCAAAGTGCTTAATTTGTATATATGGTCTATCTCCTTCTCGGAATCATTCTCATTTGAAAAGATATACAGCTTCTCTAGCTTCTCATAGTGAAAGTCTAACGATTTGGCAATTATTCTTTTCTAGTTAAAATGAATCAGTGATCTTCCTGTTTAAAGAGCGTGTGATTCGGGATACAAGAGGGGAAAATATAGTGCAGTTACAAACAAGGTCTGTAGCTTCTCCTTACACTGTTACTGACTTCAGATGCTGTCGAGAGTGTTTGCTTTATGAGGCTGAATATTAGATTTTTGGGAGTTTGTTTTTGGGCCACACTCAGTGGTACACAGGGCTTACTCTGGCTCTGCACTCTGGGATCACTGAGGGGGACTCAGGGGAAGTTATGGAGTGCTGGGAGTCGAACCCAGGTTAGCGACCTGCAAGGTCAGTGCCCTGCCTCTGTACTATCACTCCAGCTCCAGACATCTGCTGGTTTCAGGTTCAGAGTGTTACAGATCACGTTCTCCCTGCCTACCAGCCAAGTATGAGTTCAGCGTGTTGAGCTCTCTCCACCCCTGTTGATCGGTTTTTATTAGTCTGTTGCCTCTATCATCATTTACTCTGCTACATAGTTCAAGTACTTTTTTTTTCCATGTTGTTCTGTCCTTTGACTTGTCAGTCAATAAGGGAGAGCTTTTGTTAGATTCTTTTCTTTCCTTTTTTGGTGTTTGGGCTGCACCCAATGGAATTCATGCTTATTCCTGCCTCTGTGCTCAGGGATCACTCTTGGTGGGCTCAGGCGTGGTGCTGGGGATCAAACCTGGGTCGACTGCGTGCAAAACAAGTAATCTCACCACTGTACTATCACTCAGGCCTTACCCGAACCCCTCTTTTTGGGTAGATTTATTTCTCATGCTTTATTATTCTTAAGAGGTGGAGAAAGGGGGAAGATGGGGAATTTCAAAGATTAACCTCTTGTTTTTTTTCCTGTTTGTGGTGTGGTTCAAATATACAGTTGCTCTATGTGATTCAAGAAGATTTTATTATAGGATGTAGACCACATAAGGTAGAAAAGGAGAAAAAAGAAACAGAAATATTTCTTGAACCCTCAAAAGGTACTTTTTAATATTAGCTTGAGTTTGAAACCATAATCTGAAAAACTGAAGACTTGCTATAGATTGTAGGCCTTTATAGGAAAAATAATTACTTATAACTTTTGACATCAGCTATGTCAGAATTGCTTGTTTTTAGAAGACATGTAGGTGAAAATTATATTTTGAAAGACATTTTTTGGGCGATAGCCCAGCGGGTAGGGCGTTTGCCTTACACGCGGCTGGCCTATGCCGGCCATGGTTCAATCCCCAGCATCCCATATGGTCCCCAGAGCACTGCCAGGAGTAATTCCTGAGTGCAGAGCCAGGAGAAACCCCTGAGCATTGCCGGGTGTGACCCAAAAAAGAAAAAAGAAAAAAAAAACGACATTTTCACTAGCAGCACAGAACTTCTGCAAGAAAATTATTTATGAAACCTAGTTTAGTTGTTTACTTAAAATTGTTTGAGTTTACAAAATGTTTCCAATTTATTGCTAAAGCTCAATGGTGAAATGATGATGTACTGTGTGGTTTACTAGGAACCTTATTTATGCTGGGAGTTAAAGATCCCATCTCGGTTTTACCTTCTTGATGTATATTTCTTCTTTTTTTGGCTTTTTTTTTTTAAATGGGGGACACAGCTGGCGGTGCTCAGGGCTTACTTATGCTCAAGGATCACTCCTGGTTGGCTCAGGGGACCATAGAGCTTGCTGGGCATTGTACCTGGGTCAGCTGCGTGCAAGGTATATGCCCTATTTGCTGTACTCTATCTCCAGCCTGAGTATTCCCTCTTTTAAAACATGATTGTTTTGAGTTCTGGACCACACTTAATGGTTCGCAGGATGTATTCCTGGCTCTGCACTCAGGGGTCACTCCAGGTGGGGACCAAGGGAACCCTATGGAATTGTAAGGTGCTGGGCATTGAAGCCAGGTTAGCTGCATGCAAGGCAAGCACTGTTGATTATTTTCACCAACTTTTCTTATTCATTTATTTTTTGGTTTAGAGGAAAGAAGGAAGGAGGGTGGGAGGTGGGGGAGAGAAGAGGAATGGGACCACTTCTACCAGGTTGGGGATAGAACTTTTGTTGGCCTCAAACAAGGCAAGCTCCTTGCCTGCTGTGCTATCACAACAGCCCCTATTTTCACCAGCTCTGTACACATTAACACTGAGTTCAGCCATAAGACAGAATTTGTTTTGTTTCCTTTGTGATTTGCTGGAGCAATAGTACAGTGCAGTGGGTACTGTGTCTGCTTGCACCAGAATGGCCTAGGTTTCATCCCTGGCATCTGTGATGGCCCCCAAGAGCTGCCAGAGTAATTCCTGAGTGCAGAGCAAGGAGCAAACCCTGAGCATTGCCAAATGTGACCCAAAAAAGAAAAAAAATCAAAAAGTTCTATGTGGGCCAGCGAGGAAGCAGGAAAGTCTGAGGATTCCATACAGCCGTTCCCTATACCTACCTACTCCAAAGACATTACGATTCCATACAGCCGTTCCCTATGCCTACTTACTATAAGGGCCTCACAGTTACATACAGCCATTATTACCTATACCTACTTACTCTAAGGTAGCAGAAATCCAAAACTTCTTAGAAAGCATTATATTATTTAAAAAAAAAAACTTTATTCTAAAAGTGATAGGGGTATCATGACCTATAGGAGGCTGAAAGCTTTTCTTCGATGTAAAAGTTACGGCTCCAACATCATCTGAGTGCCCAGAGTCTTTCTTCCTCTCCCTTCCTCCCTCCCTTCCGTCCTTCCTTTCAGCCAATGTCAGGTGTTTTAGCTCAGGGCCAAGAAATACCCCCTATGGAGCCCCGGAGTCCAACATGCTGTGGTGGGAGTCAGTGGATAGCGGGGCAGCACAAATGCAGGTCGGAGACTGTCCAACAAACTGGCCTCTAGTCCTTCTGGAGTGGACCAGACTTAACTGGCATCCGGTCTGGTGGTGGAGATCTGAGCGGCTTCAAGCCCACGGTGGTCACTGGGCGTGCCGCTCAGGGAATGAGCTCCGGGATTCCACACAGGCTCTCGAAGGCCAACTCAGTGGTCACCTGCACCGAGAGGTGGAGGCGCTCCAGCTCCTCCAGCATGTCGGCCAGCTGCTGCTCCTGGCTCTGCCGCCCGGCGTTTCTCGGCGTCCAGCTGCTGCAGCAGAGCGTTGACCTGGCTTCTCAGGGCCTCGGTGGGGTCGGCTGCTTCGTGGTCACGGTGGGCGTTCCCACCATCAGTGGCTCCAGGGTCGGCGAGGCCGCGGTCAGCACGGTCTTCCCTGCGACTCCGCATCGCGTCGTCGTTCAGGGTCACTGTCGTCAATGCTGGCTTTGCCGTGGGGGGTGTGGGCTTCGCTGACCTCTGTGTTGGCTTGGCGGTCAGTGCTGGCTGCGCCGGTCAGTGCCCGGCTTCCCCGCGGTCAGTGCCGGCTTCCCCGCTGGTCAGTGCTGGCTTCGCCCGCGGTCAGTGCCGGCTCGCCGCGGTCATTGCTGGCCTCGCAACGGTCATTGCTGGCCTCTCCGCGGTCATTGCTGACTTCGCCACGGTCATCGCTGGCTTTGCAGAGGTCATTGCCGGCTTCGCAGTGGTCATTGCGGGCTTCACCGCGGTCATTGCCCGGGCCTCGCAGTGGTCATTGCCGGCTTCGCTCTGCTCATTGCGGGCTTCTCTGTGGTCAGCGTCGGGCAGGCTCTGCGGTGTGGCCTCCTGGAGCCTCTCGTACTCCTGCCTGAGGGCCCACACCTGATCGATGTCGCGGCACTTAGCCTCGATCTCCGCGGCCAGGAGGCCCTCCAGGACCTGCTCCCGCCTGCGGTAGCGCACACTCCGCACGTGTCGCACCATCCTGGTGAACACCACCAGCAGCGCCAAGGGGCCCAGCACCAGGGGCTGGCACACCATGGCCTGCACGTCGTGGAGTGTCAAGTAGGGAAATTGGGGACCCATGTCACCCCAGCGGTGACACTGGGGTCACTGTGTCCACCACTTTTATAAGGAAATAACCAAACTAACAGAGAAGACCAAGTGAAGCGTGTGGCTCAAATTGCCCACCGGCTCCGGCCCTGTCGCCAGGGCTACTGCAAAGCCAATGGATTGTTGGGACACTCGCGGGGACCTGACGTCACCCACGTTCCTTAAAGGGCCACGATGCCCTTGCATCATGAGATGCCTGAGCGCAGAGCCAGGAAGGAGCCCTGAGAGCCACCGGGTGTTGCCCACAAACAAACGAACACATGGAACTACGCCTCATTCACACATACTTCCCCAGTAGTTCCTATGAAGGATGAGGGCTTCAGAAGGCCCAAGTGACCTTCACAGCAGCCAGAGTGTGACCCTGAGGAGCTGGAGCGATGGGACAACAGGAAGGTGCTTGCCTTGCGCACAACCAACCGGTTTGGTCCCCAGCATCCCACAGGGTCCCACGAGTCGCACTATAAGTGATCCATGAGCACAGAGCGGGAGCCATTGCTAAGCATCCACAGGCGTGTCACCAACTTGGTGGGGGAGAGAAGCGCCCCACAGTCTCTCTGCATCCCTGAGGTTATTTTTCTCTGCAGGCGGGCAGGAGTTAGGATGTTGAGCTTGGTTGGAGCGTGTGCAGGATGAGTTCAGAGCTCCTTCCTAGATTAGGCCCCGGGTGTGCTGGTGCCTCTCCGCAAGTGTGCGCCCAGGGGTGCTCCTGGAGGTGCTCCCTGATTGTCTGTGGAAGTGCTCGGAGGACGGAAGACTGTCGCACTCCCTGCTGGGGAGGACCCCCGGCACTGCCGTGTCTGCAGGTGGAAGCAGTAGCCGCGGCAGCCTTGGGCCTTGCCACACTCGGACACCGGATGGGACTGGGCTGTGTGGTCACTAGGGTGGTCCTGGAGGGGGTGCAGGCAGCAGATGCGTCTCCTGATTTGTGGCCACGTGTAGGGCCGCTCGCCTGTGTGGACATGCTGGTGCCTGACCAGAGAGCGGCTGTGCGGGAATGGCTTTCCACAGCCAGGGCAGGAGAGGGCATCTCACTGGTGTGGGTCTGGCTGTTTCTGTACAGTTTCTCACCCAGCCTGAAGCTTTTCCCCTACACTGCTCAAACTATTAAGGTTTGATACCCGTGTGCACCTAGGCCTGGGTGCTGTGCCCAGTTTCCATGGGTACATTAGACCTTGTCACTGGGGGCACTTGAGGAGCTTCTCGATGCCCGTGTGGGTCTTGTCTGTTATTGCAGGGATGTGGGGTAGCGGTAGCCCTTCCAACAGTGCTCGCACATGTAAGGCTCTCACTCGTGGTGCTCTCTGATGTGATGGCCAGCAGGTAGGCAGGATGAAGGTTTCCCCACAGACTTTACATTTTAGGACATCAGGCTCTCCGTGCCTGAGATTTGGTTCTGGTGTTGCGTGAGGGCACCCTGATAGGGAGAAGGGTCCCCTGGGTGGCCCAGCGGGAGAGACCACCCTATTCCACTCACAGGAGGAGACTGTGGGGAGGTGCTGCTGGGTGCTAGCGGGAAGAACTGCTCAGAGAAGAGGTGTGATGTTCGGGGATTTCTCCTAGTTCTGTGCTCAGAGTAACATCATTACAAAGTGGGGACAGTTTTGATCGTTACCCTGTGGAGAGGGCTGGGTGCCAGCTGGATTGTGGCTGGTATGTAGTGGACAGAGGCCAGAGACACCCTAGCACGTGGGACAACCTTCCACAGTCCTGGTGACAGAGAGTGCTCCTGAGAGCTAGAAAGCTGAAGGAAACTTCATTAAAAATTGACCAAGTGGAAGATGAATTGGGCAAAACGGAGTGATACTGTGGATTCAGGAATGCAGATTCTACCCACCGAGACACATGCAAAATATAGCTCTAGTAATTAAAATTTGTCCATAAGGCCAGAGAGATGGTACAGCAGGAAAGGCATTTGCACTGTACAGGATCAACCCCAGTTCGGTCCCCAAATCCTATAGGTCTCCCCAAGCAACACCAAGAGTAATGCCTAAGTTCAGAGCCAGGAAAAACCCCTGAGTATTGCCAGGTGTGACACAAAAAAGCCTTAAAAAATAGACAGACAGACAGATAGATAGATAGACAGACAGACAGACAGACAAATAGATAGATGATAGATAAAATGTATCAAGATGAATGGCACCCAACTAATTAAGCCACAATGGAAGGGCCCTGTTGTCCTTATGCATGGATAGACATATCACTCAACATGATACTCTCCATATCCATCCATTTATGGACAAATTTTGTAATTTTGATTGTTCTAGCAGCTGCGTAGCATTCCATTGTGTCTTTATCTAGTCTTCTCTTCTTGGGCACTCATGTTTTTTCTTGATTCTGGCTATTGTGAATACTGCTGCTATAACGTAGAAGTGCAGATGGTGTTTCTGCTGTGTGTTTTTGGCCTCTCAGGGTATATTCCCAGGAGTGGTACTGCTGGGTCAAATCAGAGTTCAATTTCTACTTCTTTGAAGAATGTCCATATTGTTTCAAAAAAGGTGTACCAGTAAACATTCTCACAAACAATAGATGAGAGTCCCTTTCTCCCTGCATCCATGCCAGCACTGGTTCTTTTTGTTTTTAGGCATATATGCCATCTCTGTGGTGTGAGATATTTCATTGTTTTGATTTGCTTGCTGTCTTTTCTATTTTAACTTTTTAAATTGAATCACTGTGATATACCCAGTTACAAAATTGTTCTGATTGAGTTTGTGTCATCATTGACCAGTGCACATTTCCCACTACAAATTTCTCAGTTTCTCTACTGCCAAACCCCATCATAGTCACCCTCACCATAGAAACTTCCACCATAGAGCTACACTCTTTTCTCCTGTTACTCTCTCTTTCTCTCTCTCTATCTCTCTCCTTTTGGACATTATAAAGTTGCTGCACTTATTTAACAAGCAGTTGACAACATCTGCAAGGTCTGAATTGGTACAACTCTGTGTTCTCTCAGGTTCACTACTGAGGAATGTCTTAGACTCTTCCATTTTTTAAAAATTGAATAGAATCACCATGACATACAGTTACAGAGCTCTTCATGGCCGGGTTTCATGCCATATATATACATACATATATACATGATAATGTAAATGAATGCAGTTATTCTATATCTGTCTTTTCCTTCTGGCTAATTTCACTCCACATAATCCTCTCCATGTCCATCCATTAATACAAATTTCATAACTTAATCTTTCTTAACAGCTGCACAGTATTCCATTTTTTGAGTAATTTTGAAGGAAAGTTTACATCCTCTGTAAATTCACTGATGGCCCAGGGGACAGAAAGTGAGTTCTGGGTCCTGGTATAGTTCATGTAAAGCCCTTTCTTTCTTACTACATAATTAGCTCAACAGGTCATATCTTGTAAAGTATGACCTTTTACACCAAGCCTGGTTATCCATGCTCCTCTCCTTAAAACAAAGGATAACCATTACTCAAGAGGAAAGAAAGTCCTTCAGAAGCTGACATACTTCTAAAGCATTGTCTTGAATATGTGCTGTATTTATCCAAACCTCCACACTGTCAGGCTCTCTTTCCACTTCATCACATAAATCATCTTTCAGCCTTCCATATTCTTTAAGATCCCTCCACAACAAAACTGTTGCACACAATATTTATTATTTTTGCTTGGGGTATTGTTTGTTTTGTTTTGTTTGCTTTTGGGCAAAATCCAGCTGTGCTCAGAGCTTCCTCCTGGCTCTAAGCTCAGGGACCACTCCTAGAAGACTCAGGGGACAATATAGGGTGCTAGGTATCAAACCCAGGTCCGTTGTGTGGAAGGCAAACACTCCTGCTGTACTATCACCCCAGCCCTGAACTTAATATTTACTTCTTTTATACAGTGTTCTTTGCTTACTGTTTTATCAGTTAACTCTTTTCATGCCTTAGTTCTAAATTTATTTAATTATAAAAATTTATATAAATTTATTTAATATATAGTTATCTAATTATAAATTTTAGATAAAAATTTCATCTATAATTTTATCAGAAATGCTTACCAAATTTGATTAATTCATATAGTATCATGGGTCTTGATTCTTTTTTGTTATTAATATGAACTGATTAATAGAAAAGTTATGTCTGTTTTCTCCCTTCTCCAGCACTTCATTTATGCTTAACACAGTGCCTGCTACATATCTTTTTAATGACTAGTCAGTTGACTTTGGTCAGAATGGCCCACAAAATTGAATTCCCATTTTTCCCCTACCTTGAGCCAAGAATTCTACCTTTTACCCATGAGAAAAGTTTTCTTCCTCTCCCAGATACTGTCTAACAGTGATGTCTATTTTTTTAGTAAACTTTACTTTTTTTCCACAATGTGTAACTGAATTTCAAAAACTAAAGGAGACACCCTGGTGAGCTTTTGGGGGAGATGGGAGGTTTGTTTGTTTTTATTGAATCACTGTGATATACATAGTTACAAAGCTGTTGATGATCAGGTTTCAATCACACAAATGTTCCAACACCCATACCTCTACCAGTACACATTTTCTACCACCAAAGCAAGGATCTCTCTGTCTTCCTCTCTCTCTCTCTCTCTCCTCTCTCTCTCTCTCTCTCTCTCCTTCCTTTTAGGCATTTTTTAAATTGCCTCGTGTTTGCATTTTTAAATAGCATGGTGTTTTACAATACTCCCTAAACTCGGATTGATCAGAGGTAAATTCTGTGATAGATAAAATGTTAGTGTTTCAAATGAAACAGTATCATCACACAATCTCTACTCCAGAGTTAGTGAATTCTTCTATCCTGCAAAACATTTCCTCACAAATATAGAGTATTTTCAGCCATATGGAAGCATTAATCTAGATACACAGGAAACAAAGTAATCCTAATCCTAAATATCTCCATCAATAAAATCTGAATTGACATCACTTAACTATTTTGCATCTCATATTCATGTGTCAGTGTCTGTGTCACTTCAATGGCCTGACCTAAGACTATATCTATATCAATACATATAAAAGATAGCCCATAAAAGGGGATTTTCCATAGATAAAACTTACATCTACAGAAGGAAAGAAAACAACCGCAATCCTCAAAACATCCTCTCTGACTTCTACAATTCATGATTCATTCTCCTGAGACACCTTTCTAGATCCAGAAGGACACAAAGACACATACATACGATTGTTTCAGGGTCAACTCTTCCTGGGCTGTCTTTTTTAGAGTCCAGATGTAGAATAGAATAGAGTAAGAGTGAATGAATAGGCCTTGGGTTACTCTCCTTAAAAGATATTTTCTACTAGACAGGCGCTATGCGGCTGTCAGAAAAGATGAAATTATGAAATTTACCTGCAAATGGATGGACATGGAGACTATCATGCTGAGTGAAACTAGTCAGAAGGAAAAGGACAGATATAGAATGACTGCATTCATTAATACGACATAAATAGATACCAGTGTTTTACTAAATGTGGGAAATGGTAATGGCAGATTAAAGCTCCCCATTGAATATACACAAAGAGACTTAAGTGATAAACTCTAAATATCTGCAGGGCTAGCCACAATGTGTAAAATAAGAGGGAGAGAGATGCAGAGACAGAGAGAGAGACAGAGAGAGAAAGAGTGGAAACGGGCTGTCTGCTATTAAGGCAGCATGGGGGTGGGCGGGAGGGGGTGGAGTACATTGGTGGTGGAAATGGGGGCACTGGTGGAGGGATGGGTGCTGGTATACTGTATTACCAAGAACCAATTATGAACACCTTTGTAATTGTATATTTCACGGTGGTATAATAAAAAATTTTAAAAAAAGATATTTTCTAGGTCTCAGTTACACCTAGCGTGATCTCATTTCAATTTGGCTACACAATTGAGTGAGATTCTTAAACTCTGTGATATAACAAAGGGCTAAAGCAACTGCTTCTATGAAACATTAGTATATATTGAGTAAATAATAATGCCTGAGATCAGATGAGATCGGGCGCTCAGGGTGCTATGGCCGTAGACTAATTGAATAATACGATGTCTCAGCTTCCCTAGACTATTAGTCTATTTGAGGAAAAACTAACTTAGTGAAAGTTTCCTGGACAATAGAAGACACTGTAACTTTAGTTATTCATTTGTTTTTCTTAAGCAAAAGAGAAAGTTCCTTAAAAAGGAAGTAAAAATGGTATCTGGGCAGGGTTACCAAAATGTTGAAAATAGATATTTGGGTAAAAATGAATATTTGGGCAGGGTTACCAAAATGTTGAGAGACTTAGTTGCTTTTTATCCCCAAATATTTACCTTGAAAAAGGAACTTAAAAATCGGCAAGTAGTTTATATTTTAATAAAAATTTTAGCATCATATTAATATCTTGAATACTACAATATGAAAGGGGTTTGATGGAAACTAGATACAATTATAAAGGATCAATCATATAGTACAATGTTGAGGGATGAGCCACCTCTTCCCTAATATGTTCAAGATCTATTCTCTTTCCAATGGAAGATACTTGTAATATTAAACATGTTGTGTTCTCCCCAAAACAATCACTGAAAATTGTTATGGTCTTATGACCCTTATATGGAAATACATGGAGAAATGTGGTAGATATTTCCCCTAACTATATCCTTATTGTTTATGTAACTGTTTAGGAGTGAGACTTTGGAGAATCACTCCCTAAACAGAGATTTGAGAATTGTTATACAAATTTAGACCCAATACTACTATCAATATAAGATCCAAATGAAATAATTAAACTTGAAAATGTATGTGTCAAAGAATCAGATTGGATGATATTGGGGAATTTGGGGGTCTATGCTGAAGGGATGGCATCCTGAAGTAGCAGATTTGGAGTTGGAAACATTGCATTCCTAAAAATCTATCACAAACAAAATATTTATTTTCTATGAATCTGTAATGAAATAAGTATAATCAGAGAAACATTTAAACTAACAAATCCATCATTCTTTGTAGTATCTTTTAACCTAAGACTTTAACTGTGAATCTTTAGTTTTAGTGAGAAAAATGTCCCTAAGTGGCCCAGGTTGGCCATGATTAGGGAAGACCAGAGCTATAGCCAATGGTGCTTAGTGGGCCATACAATGCTACAGATAGTACTTACAATCTCTGCATTCATTCTAATCCATTGAGCTATTTCCCCAGCTCAAAGCCCCGTTTGTGATAAGTGCTATAGATTTAAAAAAAAAAAAACTCACAAGACCAAGGCAATGACTCCGTGGTGGGATACAATTCTTCCATTTATGATGTCCTGGATGTCATCCCAAGTTAAAACAAAAAAGGTAATGAAAGTAATGAAAAGCATATAATCAAGATACAAAATACATAGATTAAGATCATTTTGCATTACAAGTCATCTCAATCTCAAAAAGAAATGATAAAGCAAATTTTGGCTATTATGAATAATGGGCGGGAAACTGGGGACTTTGATGGAGAAAGGTCGCAATGGTGAGGGACTGGTGTTGGAATATTGAATGCCTGAAACAACTGCATTATAAACAACTTGTTAAACTATAGTGCTATAATTAAAAAAAAAGAAATTGGTTGCATTATCTAAGAATTCTAAGCAAATCATACTTTTCAGGGATATTTACTGCATGCATTAGAGAAAAATATTAAAAACTCTCTGAGTATAACCTCTAAGGTTTAATGTTACCAGCAGTTATATTTCCCACTACTTGGGGAAGACATGTTCAAGAATAAAAATGAAAGAAGCAGAGATGAGTGATAGAAAGCATATTTTGAAACAAATTCTTCCCTAGTATTTAATGTTACTTAATTCAGCAGACTTTCTTTTTGCTTAAATTAATTTGATCCAAGTATCAATTGACAAGTCAAAGGAAAATATTGACATATAATTCTCTACCACTTCATAAATTCCCTCAATTCTTCTTTAACAGTTATATTTAAGAGCCTAAAATTTGGAAGATGTATTTTTAAAGATAAATATCATCCATGTAAACTCATTTTCTTTCATTATTTCCAGAGTGTCGTCTATAGCAAAAATTCTGACAAAGGTGTAAAGAAAGAGGAAACCCATACACTGTTGGTAGAACATAATTAATCCAGTTTCTATGTAAAGCATCATGAAGATTGCTCAAAATATTTAGGTAAATCTACCACATAATCCAGCAATGGCAGTGGGGAAATAATTCTCACTCCTAGGTATCTATCTGAAGATAAAAATAATTTTACAACTGCATTCATTGCTACTATTTATAATACTCAAAATCTGGAAACATCCAAAATGGCCAACAGCAGAGCAGATAAAGAAAATATTGGAACAAACACAGCAACATATTTATATATACACACTCACACATAATGAAATATTACCCAGCAGTAAGAAAGGATGAATAATGACTTTTGTTTTGTGTTTTAGTGTTTGTTGTTGTTGTTGTTCTGTTTTTAGGCCACACCCAGTATTGCTTATGGCTTACTCTTGGCTCTGCACTCAGGGATCACTTCTGGCAGACTCATAGGAACTATATGGGGTTTTGGGGATCAAACACGGGTCAGTTGCATGTAAGGCAGATGCCCTACCCTCTGTACCATTGCTTGATATCCCCCAGTTGTTTTGTTTTGTTTTTGGCTCATACTCGGCAGTGCTCAGTGTTGACTCCTGTCTCTGTGCTCAGGGATCTCTTCTGGCTATGCTCTAAGGGTCATCTGTGTACTGGAGTCGCCCAGAGGTTGGCTGTGGGCAATGCAAGTGCCTTCCCATCTGTACTATCTTTCTAGCCAGAAATAAGAGGGAAAATGGAGATTAATGAGAACTGAGGACAGAAAGACTTGGTTAAAACCTCTATCACTACAGGTTTTTAAATAACTTGAAAGAGTGCAAGTTCCTTCATAAAATGACTTCTGTTCTTCAAGCTTGTTGAGTATTTCCCAGTGTGAGTGTGTGTGTGTGTGTTTGTGTGTGTGTGATGGTAAAAATCAGGAGGAAAAGAAAGTCTTTACAACAATGACTAACACTATCTTACATTGGCGAATTCCTCTCAGTCAGACATCATGGTTTATAGGGTCCAAAAGAGACCTCAGCACCTGTTCTAGGCTGCAAATACTGAGATCAATAATAGGATAAATGAGACAAATTTTGTCACAACTGGGTTGCAGAAAATAAGGGAAGATTTTCTGGTGAACAGCATAGAGTGAGTATATGAAATAACTGTTGTGAAAAACATAAGACATGCTAATATAACAAGTTGCTTGAAAGAATTAGGAATATTTAAGACAGATACTGCTTAAAATAGAGTACTGTATTTGAACTGCCCTTCTGGTCTCGGACAGATTTGTGTGTGTGTGTGTGTGTGTGTTTTATTGAATCCTTGAGCATTAGACCATTGCAAAGCTGTTCATGATTGGGTTTTAGTAATAGTGTTCCAGCACCCATCCTTCCACCAGTGCACATTTCCCAACACCAATGTCCCTAATTTCCCTCCCCCTAATCTGCCTCTATGGTTCCTCTCTTTTCTCTCTCTGTTTCTCTCTCTGTCTCTCTCTCTATTTGTCACTCTCTTTCTCTCTATTTCTCTGTCTCTCTCCCTGTCCCTTTCTCTCTCCCTCTCACTTTCTCTCTCCCTTTGCACATTGAGGTTTGCAATAGCTATGTTTTTAACATTACTCTTAAACTCTATTAACCTGAATTATTTTGGTATCAACAAAAATAGTAACAGTCACATTATAAAGCTACACAAAGATTAAAAAGATTATGTATGCAAAGCTCTTTATGCATACTAGATTCTTTAAGGTGTCTATTTGCTTCTATTTTGCTTTTAAAGCTTTCAAAATTAATAGGGTTTACTGAGCTGTAAGGGCTTTCATTTTCAAGACAGCACTAATATGAGAATCTTTTTCCTGGTTAAAGTGTTGTTTGGCAAGATGCAAAATTAGCAAGTAAATTTCAGTCACATTGCTACATATATACAGAAAATTATCTAAAAATATTTTAAAAAGAAAATAATCTAATTTACAATAAAATCAAAAGTAATGTGACTCTTAAAAATAAATTTAACCAACAAAATAAAATATCTGTATTTTTAACTACAGGTTATGTCTTTATATTGAAAGCAACAGAAAGACATTAATAAAGAATCCCATATTCATATATCATAAGCATTAATAATGTTCAAATGTGGAGCTGGAGCAATAATAGAGAGGAGGATAGTACACTTGTCTGCAACATTCCAATCCTGAGGCCTTGTCTAACATTTAGCTTGTCTAACATTCCATTCCTGAGGCCAGAGCTATAGTACAGCAAGTAGGGCATTTGCCTTGCATGCAGCCAACATGCATGGATTCCTGGCATCCCATATGGTCTCCCAAGCACCGCCAGAAGTAATTCCTAAATGCAGAGGCAAGAGTAAACCCTGAACATCACAGGGTATGGTCTCTACCTCACTCAAAAGAAATAAAGAATCCATTCTTCATCTCCCCATCTTGACCTTGTGGCATGCATCTGTGGTGTGTACAGAATGTACCAAACGTTAAGTCTCAGAGGATGAGGGATGTTGAGAGTGTAACAAAGTCAAGTTTCTCCAGCACATTCACAGCTATTGGACATGCCCAAACACCCCTCAACCCTTCTGCCATATCCACAGCACACATGGGCCTAAGTACTTACAGAAAGCAGCAGAGAAAAAGCACCTCAATTCTAACGCCATGCACAAAAGTCAGATCAAAATGGATTCTAGATCTCAACATCAGACATGAATCTATAAGGTACATCGAAGAAAACATAGGAGAAACGCTCTACGACATCGAAACGAAAAGTATCTTTAAAGACGACACACCACTGACCAAGCAAATGGAGCAAAGATAAGCAAATGGGATTATATAAAATTGAAAAGCTTCTGCACCTCAAAAGAAACGGTGACCAAGATACAAAGACAATCCACAGAGTGGAAAAGGATATTCACCCAATACCCATCTGACAAGTGGTTAATATCCAGGATATATCAGGCACTGGTAGCACTCCACAAGAAAAAAAACAGTCAACCCCATCAAAAAAATGGGGAGAAGAAATGAACAGAAGCTTCCAAAAAAGAAGAAATTCGAATGGCCAAAAGGCATAAGAAAAAGTGCCTCTTCATCTTTAATCATCAGGGAGATGCAAATCAAAACAACAATGAGGTACCATCTCACACCACAGAGATTAGCACACATCCAAAACAGCAAGAACAACCGGTGCTGGCATGGATGTGGGGAAAAAGGGACTCTCATCCACTGTTGGTGGGAGTGCCGACTGGTCCAGCCCTTTGGGGAAAACAATATGGGCATTCCTCTGAAAACTAGATATTGAGCTCCTATTTGATCCAGCAATAGCACTCCTGGGAATATACCCGAGAGATTGAAAAACACATAGCAGAAACACTATCTGTACTTCTTTATTCATCTCTGCGCTATTCACTATAGCTAGAATCTGGAAACAACCTAAATGCCCGAGAACAGTTGACTGGCTAAAGAAACTGTGGTTCATCTACACTATGGAATACTATGCAGCTGTCAGAAAAGATGAAATTATGAAATTTACCTGCAAATGGATGGACATGGAGACTATCATGCTGAGTGAAATTAGTCAGAAGAAAAAGGACAGATATAGAATGACTGCTTTCATTAATAGGACATAAATAGATACCAGTGTTTTACTAAATGTGGGAAATGGTAATGGCAGATTAAAATTCACCATTGAATATACACAAAGAGACTTAAGTGATAAATTCTAAATATCTGCAGAGCTAGCCACAATGTGTAAAATAAGAGGGAGAGAGATGCAGAGACAGAGAGAGAGAGACAGAGAGAGAAAGAGAGGAAACTGGGGTACCTGCTATTAAGGCAGCATGGGGGTGGGCGGGAGGGCATGGGGTACATTGGTGGTGGAAATGGGGCACTGGTGGAGGGATGGGTGCTGGTATACTGTATTACCAAGAACCAATTATGAACACCTTTGTAATTGTATGTTTCATGGTGGTATAATAAAAAATGAAAAAAAAGAGATTCGAATGGCCAAAAGGCATATGAAAAAGTGCTCTTCATCTTTAATCATCAGGGAGATGCAAATCAAAACAACAATGAGGTACCATCTCACACCACAGAGACTGGCACACATCCAAAACAGCAAGAACAACCGGTGCTGGCATGGATGTGGGGGAAAAGGGACTCTCATCCACTGTTGGTGGGAGTGCCGACTGGTCCAGCCCTTTTGGAAAACAATATGGGCATTGCTCCGAAAACTAGATATTGAGCTCCCATTTGATCCAGCAATAGCACTACTGGGAATATACCCGAGAGATCGAAAAACACATAGCAGAAACATTATCTGTACTTCTTTATTCATCTCTGCGCTATTCACTATAGCTAGAATCTGGAAACAACCTAAATGCCCAAGAACAGAGGACTGCTAAAGAAACTGTGGTTCATCTACACTATGGATACTATGCGGCTGTCAGAAAAGATGAAATTATGAAATTTACCTGCAAATGGATGGACATGAAGACTATCATGCTGAGTGAAATTAGTCAGAAGGAAAAGGACAGATATAGAATGACTGCATTCATTAATAGGACATAAATAGATACCAGTGTTTTACTAAATGTGGGGAAATGGTAATGGCAGATTAAAATCACCATTGAATATACACAAAGAGACTTAAGTGATAAACTCTAAATATCTGCAGGGCTAGCCACAATGTGTAAAAGAAGAGGGAGAGAGATGCAGAGACAGAGAGAGAAAGAGAGGAAAACTGGGGTACCTGCTATTAAGGCAGCCTGGGGGGGGGGGCGATAGGGGTGGGATACATGGTGGTGGAAATGGGGCACTGGTGGATGGATGGGTGCTGGTAAACTGTATTACCAAGAACCAATTATGAACACCTTTGTAATTGTATGTTTCACGGTGGTATAATAAAAAATTAAAAAATAAATAAAAAATTTAAAAAATTGATTGATAGGGCAAAAAAAAAAATATCCACAGCATCACCTCCTGGAAAAGTCAAAATGGTTATACTCTTAAATTGCAGATCAGCGTTTTTGAAAGAGGGAGCTATATATCAAAAAGCAGCAAACAAACATAAATCAAACCAAAAAAACAGCACATGGCTATTTGACACCACCAAGAAAAAGCAACCAACAAGAATTCAGCCTCACAAAAATATACACATGACAACCTCTTAATGTATGTATTGTAATCCACAATGTAGAAGGGAAGGAAAAGAGAAAGAGAGAGAGAGAGAGAGAGAGAGAAAGGAATTAAGAACTTGCCATAGAGGCAGGCTAGGGAGGGGAGAGAGGGAATCGGGGACATTGGTGGTGGGAAATGGGCACTGGTGGAGGGATGGGTCTGGAACATTGTATGACTGAAACCCAAACATGAACATCTTATGAACATCTTTGTAATTGTATATCTCACGGTGGTATAATAAAAAAAAAATTCAGCCTCAAAACAGGTTTTATTTGCCATCAATCCAAGTCATTATAAAGAAATTGAATGCTACAGGAAAAGTCACAGAAGTCAAAAAACAATATAAGAGAACTTGGAGAAGTGAATCAAAGTACTACAACAAAATTCAAGAGAAAAATACAGTGTGCTCTGTCTTTTCATTACTGAACAAAAAGTAAACATTGAAACTGTAAATAAGAAAATAATAAACATTCAAAACATAATTGAATCAATAAAATCAAAAGTTCTCTAGAACATTAGGGGAAACAAAATAGACCAAGTGGAGGAACTAATCAGTGACCTCAGATACTGTAAACATCCGAACAATTTAATTGAAGAAGGAAAAGGATATAAAATCATTACGAACCACTAAGATCAATGTCCCAGTCATTTAAAAATTATGATAAGGGTAAGTGTGCACAGCAGATAAGGTCTTGAACTCATCTTGGGGGGTGGGGTGGAGACCCTGCACAACTAGGAGTGATCACTGAGCACAGAGCTAGGAGTAAGCTTTGAGCACTCCCAGGTGTGGCTCAAAAAAAAAAAAAAGGGGTGGGGGAGAGGAAAATGGGTATTTCAGAAAGGAAAGCAAGCGCGAAAAATACAAAGAGAACTTATTAAAAGACATTAGTGAAAGATTTCCAAACAGAGAAAAGAACAAACATAGACATCCATAAAGCACACAGGATATCTAGTTGTATAAATAAAGACACCTGAACCAAGTCATTATTATTAATGAAAAAAATCCAGGGTTCAAGACAAAGAAAAAATATTAGAAAACTACCGGATAACATATAAAGATGTTCCCATTATATTTTCATCAGACTGTTAAGAAGAAACTACCAGGCAAAATCAAAAGGAATGGTTACAATTTTTAAAAAAAGGAAGAAAAAGATTAAATCAACCAGTCAAAATCATTATATCCTAAAAAGACTTATTTCATGTACAAAGGAGAAATAAAGGCTTTCCCAGACCCTGGGCCCCAAAGAAGGTTCTTATCTCAGTTATTTTATTTAGTTTCTAGTCTTAATCCCTAAGACACTGATTCTACAAGCTTGAGGTAAAAAATAGAGTTGCGTTCACTTTTCACCAACACCCCAGGAAATATTAACTCAGGTAGTTCCTAGCCCTCCTTTAAAGAGCACATAAAGGGTAGATAAATGTAGGGTGTGGTAGGAAATGGTCCAGTGGGTAGGGTGCTTGCTTTTGTACACAGATGTCCTGAATTTGATTTCCAGCACTCCATCGGGCCCCCTGACCTGCCCCCCCAATTGATCCTTGATTGCAGAGCCAGGAGTAAACCTGGAGCACTGCTGGATATGACCCAAAACACTGAATATTTACTTTGGTATTTTAATGAAAATATGTATTATAAAAATTGCCAAGCTTTGGGGCCACAGAGAAAGTAAGGTACTTTCCTTGCATGTCGACCACTCTAGTTTGATCTCTGAAACACAAGTGGTGCCCCAGAGCCCAAAGCCAGAGTAAGCTCAAGCACAGCTATGTATAGTGAAAAAAAAGAAAAAAATTTCTATTCTCAAGATTGGTATATGGAAAACAATTTCCTGAAATTTTACTAGGAATTTGACTAAGTACATCTGTCTGATTCATCCCATTTTGTCTAACAGAAGTCAAGTTTCTTTAACATACCAAGAGAAAATTATAAACTTGAAAATGTATGTAGAATTCTGGATCCAATTTGGAACATAGATCCAATTTGGAACTGGATCCAATTTGGAATATGGTTATGTCTTTCAGCAATGTTCAAAATGCATAGTTCAGATCCCAATAGCAGGTAAGTGTAGTGCTTTCCAATACACAACATAAGGGCTCAATCTATTTTAAGAGAAAGAAAAAGATTGGAAAGTAGCCCAGAAATGTCATTGTAGGAGCAGGTTAAACAAAATTCACTAGTATAAAAAGAATTAAAAAGAAACAAAAACAATCATGCCACACATTTATTAAATTTAGGAAAGACAGTAGAATAAAAAAGTGTCAGATTTCCTTAGGAAAAATATTCAAGTAAAACTAAGATCTGGTCTATAATTTAATATTACAGTTTAGCAGATGGTGTTCAAAATCATGGAACCAGAAGAGACCACCGGCATTTTATTGGCCAAGGTTCTAAATTTAGTTGAATATTACTACTAAGTCACCTAAAATTGGTAAACAACACACCTTGAGGGAAGAATTTTCACAGCTCTCTCATTTACCTTTCTTTCAGTACCAATCATAGGTTGACCCTCACCCCGCCACTACAGCTATGCCAAGGGCCCAACTCCACTGCTTCATGAATATTCTCTGCAGAGACACCAAGCTGTGAATGATTTCAGGTGTCCAGTGCCCCCAGCTGAAGACTCTGGTGGTTTGTTTCAGAGTTAGGGTGGGAGTTTCCTCCAGCCCCCAGGCTTCCTGAAGTCCCAGCAGCCATGCCCACTTCCCACAACCGCTGTCATGTCCATTCTTTGGCTGAGACCATAGATTCTGAATCTCTGGACTTCCCAAAGCAAAAATAGTATAATAAATTCATATAACA
>JAJIBD010009384.1:0-14015 GCA_021461705.1 Cryptotis parvus | reverse complement strand
TTGATTACTTGACATCCCGTTATTCATCCATTTGCTCAGCGGGCGCCAGTAATATTTCCATTTGACCCTATCACGTGCCAGTGTAGCCCAATGGCATCTGGTTGCTTCAGGAATACAAAGAGCCTCAAATCATTCATTCAGGGTCTTGATGAAGAAGTCTGACCATCTTGTAGGTGGGCGGCCACGTGATCTTTTGACATCCCGTGGGATCCAGTTGGTACCGGCTCTAGTCCAGCGGTCGTCTCCAAATCGCATTACATATCCAGCCCATCTGATTTTCGATGCCTTGGCAAAAGAGACAGCGTCCCTGACTCTGGAACAGTGACGGAGGTCGGAGCTCTGTATTCCTTCTCTCACTTGAGTGAGGTGTGATATTCCAAGCATAGCTCTTTTGATTCCTCTCTGGGGAGACCCGAGTAGCATTCTCATCCTGCTTTTTCGTAGGGCCCAGGTCTCTGAGGCGTATGTTAATGCAGGGAGAATGGTGGAGTTGAAGAGATGTGCGGGGCCGGAGGGTTCTTTGTCTTTTTAGCTATTTCTTCTATGCTTTTGAAGGCATTCCATGCTGCTCTCTTCCTCCTGCGCAGCTCAGGTTTTAGGTCGTTCATCATGTTGACTTCTCGACCTAGGTACACATAACTGCTGCATTCAGAGATGTTTGTTCCATTGAAAGTGAATGGGGCCTCTGGAACTAGTTCATTTTTCATGAACATAGTTTTTCTGAGATTCAGCTGTAGACCTATCTTTCCACATTCTGTGTTGAAGTCAGCCAGCATTTGTGCCGCTTGGCTAATGTTTGGTGTTATTAGAGCGATGTCATCAGCAAAGTGGGGGTAGTGTAGTTGCCCGACCATCTATCTTCACTCCCATTCCTTCCCATTCTAATTGTCGCATGATGTTCTCCAGGGTGGCGCTGAAGAGTTTTGGTGAAATGGTATCACCCTGTCGAACCCCTCTTTTGGCGTTGATGATCGCTTCTTTTGTAGAATGGTGAGATTCTGGTGGTGAATCCGTAATACAGCTCACGAAGGATCTTGATGTATTGGGTTTGAGCGCCCTGTTTGGCTAAGGCTTCGATGACCGCTTCAGTCTCCACAGAATCAAAGGCTTTCTGTAAATCAGTGAACGTGAGACAGAGCAGCATCTTGAACTCCCTACAAACTTCAATGAGCTTGGTTACCGTGTGGATATGGTCGATTGTGCTGAATCCTCTTCGGAAGCCAGCTTGCTCGCATGGTTGCCCTTCATCTAATGTTCTGTCAATCCTGTTCAGGATGACTCGTGTAAACAGCTTGTAGATGACAGACAACAGGCAGATGGGGCGATAGTTGTCAATGTCGTGAATGTCTCCCTTCTTGAACAGTAGAACTGTCTTCCTGGTTTTCCATTGGGAGGGAACCTTGCATTCAGACAGGTAGCATGTGAAGAGCCGAGCTAGTGTATTGATGAGTACCGGCGGCAGATTCTTCAGGTGTTCGGGTCTGACTTTGTCTGGGCCTGGTGCTGTTCCCTTCTTTACTGATGAAATGGCATGTTGGATTTCAGAAGGAGAGAACGTTAGGAACAACATATCCATCCTGCGGAATTTGGTATGTGGGCAGGTGGATGTGGCTATCAAAGAGATCTGAGTAGAAGTCATGGATAATCTTCTCCATTGCCTTTCTGGAAGATGTGATAGGTGTGGATTTTAAAGGTTAAAAAATAACTAGTTTTTGAGGAGGAATGCCCATATTGTTTTCCAAAAGGGCTGGACCAGTCGGCTGTCAGAAAAGAGCGAAATTATGAAATTTACCTGCAGATGGATGGACATGGAGACTATCATGCTGAGTGAAATTAGTCAGAAGGAAAAGAACAGATATAGAATGACTGCATTCATTAATAGGATATAAATAGATACCAGTGTTTTTTACTAAGTGTGGGAAATGGTAATGGAAGATTAAAACTCACCATTGAATATACACAAAGAGACTTAAGTGATAAACACTAAATATCTGCAGGGCTATCCACAATGCTTAAAAGAAGAGGGAGAGAGATGCAGAGACAGAGAGAGAGGAATCAGGGCTACTTGCTATTGAGGCAGCCTAGGGGTGGGCGGGAGGGGGTGGGGGTACATTGGTGGTGGAAATGGGGCACTGGTGGAGGGATGGGTGCTGGAATACTGTATTACCAAGAACCAATTATAAACACCTTTGTAATTGTATGTCTCAGGTGGTATAATAAAAAAAATTTTAAAAAAAAGGTTAAAAAATAGTTATTCTCCCCTCCCTCCCTCCCCCTCCCTCCTCCCCTTCCTCCCTCCCTCCTTTCTTCCTTCCTTCCTTCCTTCCTTCCTTCCTTCCTTTCTTCCTTCCTTCCTTCCTTCCTTCCTTCCTTCCTTCCTTCCTTCCTTCCTTCCTTCCTTCCTTCTATTTTCCTTCCTTCCTTCCTTCCTTCCTTCCTTCCTTCCTTCCTTCCTTCCTTCCTTCCTTCCTTCCTTCCTTCCTTCCTTCCTTCCCTTCCTTCCCTTCCTTCCTTCCTTCCTTCCTTCCCTTCCTTCCTTCCTTCCTTCCTTCCTTCCTTCCTTCCTTCCTTCCTTCCTTCCTTCCTTCCTTCCTTCCCTTCCCTTCCTTCCTTCCTTCCCTTCCTTCCTTCCTTCCTTCCTTCCTTCCTTCCTTCCTTCCTTCCTTCCTTCCTTCCTTCCTTCCTTCCTTCCTTCCTTCCTTCCTTCCTTCCTTCCTTCGCTTCCTTCCTTCCTTCCTTCCTTCCTTCCTTCACCCTTCCTTCCTTCCTTTCCTTCCTTCCTTCCTTCCTTCCTTCCTTCACCTTCCTTCCTTCCTTCCTTCCTTCCTTCCTTCCTTCCTTCCTTCCTTCCTTCCCTTCCTTCCTTCCTTCCTTCCTTCCTTCCTTCCTTCCTTCCTTCCTTCCTTCCTTCCTTCCTTCCTTCCTTCCTTCCTTCCTTCCTTCCTTCCTTCCTTCCTTCCTTCCTTCCTTCCTTCCTTCCTTCCTTCCTTCCTTCAGCCTTCCTTCCTTCCTTCCTTCCTTCCTTCCTTCCTTCCTTCCTTCCTTCCTTCCTTCCTTCCTTCCTTCCTTCCTTCCTTCCTTCCTTCCTTCCTTCCTTCCTTCCTTCCTTCCTTCCTTCCTTCCTTCCTTCCTTCAGCTTCCTTCCTTCCTTCCTTCCTTCCTTCCTTCCTTCCTTCCTTCCTTTCCTTCCTTCCTTCCTTCCTTCCCTTCCTTCCCTTCCTTCCTTCCTTCCTTCCTTCCTTCCTTCCTTCCTTCCTTCCTTCCTTCCTTCCTTCCTTCCTTCTTCCTTCCTTCCTTCCTTCCTTCCTTCCTTCCTTCCTTCCTTCCTTCCTTTCCTTCCTTCCTTCCTTCCTTCCTTCCTTCCTTCCTGTCTCTCTTTCTTGTCACGCTCAGTGATGTTCAGGTCTTACTCCTGGCTCTGCACTCAGGAATTACTCCTGGCAGTGCTCAGGGGGGGCCATATGGGATGCCAGGGGGTAAAACCAGGATACAAGGCAAACACCCTCCTCACTATACTGTCATAGCTCTGACCTCTGAGTTTCTTTGTAACAATTGGATATTATCCAGGATCATCCTCCCTTGTCTTGCTTGTAAAGGATCTGTGGGTCACACACATGCTTGCAGTGCTCTCACTTAGTTGTGTACCTCAGAGTCATGTACTTGTGCTTTCAGGAATCATAGTGGCAGCGGGGTCAGGGTTGAACTCAGCACCATGCTTGCAAGGCAGGTCCTTTACAACTGAGCCATATCCTTGGACTCTCAGGTTTTAATGGTTTGTATCTGCTTTGGGGAGGTAGGGGGGATGGACATTCAGGTGTGCTTCGGGCTTATTCCCTGCTTTGTGCTAGGGATCACTCCTGGCCGGGGCTCAGGGGACCATATGTGATGCTGAGGATCAAACTCAGATCAGTCACATACAAGGCAAGTGCTCTACTCGCTCTAGTATCTCTCCAGCCCCAGAGGATTATTTTTTAAATATCTATTTAAAATTTTTTAATTTAATTTATTTTTAAAATATTTTATTATACCACCGTGAGATATACAGTTATAAAGATGTTAATATTTGGGTTTCAGTCATACAGTGTCCCAGCACCCATCCCTCCACCAGTGCCCATTTTCTGCCACCAATGACCCAATTCCTCCCCTAGCCTGCCTCTATGGCAGGTTCTTTATCTCTTCTCTCTCTTTCTCTTTCTCTCTCTCTCTCTCTCTCTCTCTCTCTCTCTCTCTCTCTCTCTCTCTCAGGAAGTTTCTGTTCATCACTTCTCCATTTTTTCTATAAAATAATTTTTACTCATTAACACAATTTTAACATTTTTCTTATACAGTCTGGGTATTTAGAAATTATTATGACTATTTGTATCCAAATCCTCAGAAGTTCTATTTCCAGATAAAATGTTTTCGGCAGCAATCTATTGATAATATTTAAGACAAAAATAACAGAACTTTTTTTAGAGTCAAGAGGTTGGGTTTTTTTTTTTAAATATTTTTTGGTTCTACAGTGTTCCAACACCCATCCCTTCACCCCCTGCCCATCTCCCATCACCAATGTCCCTACCTCCCTCCCACTTCCCCAGCCTGCCTCCATGGCAGGTTCTTTTTTTTTTTAATTTTTCCCCCAAATTTTATCACACCACTTTTTAGACACACAATTGCAAGATGCTCATGTAGAGTTTTGGCTCCACAGTGTTCCAACACTTATCCCTCCACCCAAACCCATCTCCCATCACCAATGTCCCCACCTCCCTTCCCCCTCCCACACCTCAACTACCTGGCGGATTCTGTATGTCTTTTTCTCTCCTCTCCATCTCTCCCCCTGCCAAACTTTCCTACACATCGTAGAATGCAGTACATCAAAGGACACAACTGTTTCCACTAGTTTGATTGTGGCCGCGACTTAGGGGGCCTCATGATCAGCATCTGGACAGCGAAAGTGGCGGCTAGTGTGGTGGGCGAGTCTCATCCGGCTGCTTCTGGGACCCCCCAGAGGTGACGGGCCCACCCCCAAAACCCATCTTTCCTCCTGGGAGCCCCATGGTCAGCTGAGCATGGCAGGTTCTTTATCTCCTTTCTCTCTCTCTCCTTCTCGCTTCCCTTTCTTACACATTGTAGATTGTAATATATTCTAGAACATGATTAGTTCCACTAGTTTGATGTACTGGGTCCTGACCACGAAAATGGTGGCTATTATGGTGAGTGAGTCTCATCCGGCTGCTTCCGAGGCCCTACAGAGAGAGATGATGGGCCCACTCCTTAAACCCATCTTGCCTCCTAGGAGCCTCATGGTCAGCTGAGTTAGGGAGAGCCGGATGGCAGCTCTCTCCCGCGCTTCTGAGTCTCTGCATCATGGCCAATAACCCTGAGGCAGTTTGTTGGTGGGACCACCAGGCTTCTGGGATGGGTCAGAGAGGGGAAGGGTCCCCAGCTCCAGTTCCAGGAATACCCGGTGACTTCTGCCTCCAAGAGCCGCCTACCTGGGCTTGAACTTGGCTGCTCTGAGCTGGTCTTGAGATCAGCATCTCTCTTGCATTCTGATGATCAGCATCTCATCAGGTTCTGATGAGCTGTGGGGTCCGTACCACGAAAAATGGTGGCTATTATGGCGAGAGGGTCTCATCTGGCTGCTTCCGAGGCCCTAAAGAGGTGATGGGCCAACACCCAAAACCCATCTTGCCTCCTGGGAGCCTCATGGTCAGGTGAGCTAGGGGGGGAGAGCTGGATGGCAGCTCTCCCCCATGCATCTGAGTTTCTCATCTTTCTCTCTCTCTGTTTCTTCCTCTGTATTTCTCTCTCTCTTCTACACTTTGTGACTTGCCTTACGGTTTATGATGCAATTATCTATGTGTATATTCAGTAGTGAGTTCTAGTGTGACATTATAGTTCCTCATGTTCCATCTACCTCCCCAGTTTGTTACAACTACAATGATCATTATGGTGTACAGATGTGAAAGATCCTGGGAAGGACCTGGTCCTAGCCTACTTTGTTATCTAAGCCTCTTGCACGGCTCCGCACTGTCACAGCTGTGCGTCTGGTCTGCCCCTTGTCTGGTTCATCTGGTTGCGGAGGCTGTGAGGCCCTTAGTCACGCCCACTGGAATGGAGAGGGAGGAGCCCAAATCCCTGCTCCAATTCTGGCCAGCGTGGTTTCCCCCTACATGACTGCTTTCCTTACCCTAGGAGCTATGTTGATCTCGGCTGGGGACTAGCTGATTCCTCAGAGACTCCATGGGCTGCTCCATGTGGGCCGGGCAGCGCAGCTGTGCATCTGGTCTGTCCCTTGTCCGGTTCATCTCTATTGTTACTGTTTTGTCATATTGAATACACCACAGGTAGCTTGCCAGGCTCTGCCATGGCTCTGGGTTCATCCTAGGGGGCCCAGTCTTTTCCTATGGGGAGACCATCCACTGTCCAGGGCCCACAGGGCAGAGCCCTGGGGTTGTAGACAAGCCTGTCTCCTGTCTGCCACCTGCCAATGCAGCTGGGCACCACAGCAACACCTGCAGCACCTCGAGGGGCAGGTGACCCCTGTCTTCATTTTTTATAGGGTTGGATTTTGTTTCCTTGTTGAGTCCTATCAGTGTTTTATATATCATAGATGGTAACCCTTTATCAGATTAGTAGTAGTTGTCGTCATCGTCAAATAGTTTCTCTTCATCTGTGGGCTATCTTTGTATTCAGGTCAGCAGTTTTCCCCCATGATTTACAAAGTTGTTCATAATATAGTTATTACAGACTTTTGATGTTGCGACACAAATCTCATCATCTGAATAATCTTTCCTCCATGAATGTCCCCATTTTCCCAACCACTCCCCCAAGTCTGCCCCCTTAGGCACACAATACTTTTTTTTTTTTTTTTTTTTGCTTTTTTGGGTTACACCCGGCATTGCTCAGGGGTTTCTCTCGGCTCTGCACTCAGGAATTACTCCTGGCAGTTCTCGGGGGACCATATGGGATGCCAAGGATTGAACCCGGGCCGGCACAGGCCAGCCGCGTGCAAGGCAAACACCCTATCCACTGAACTATCACTCCGGCCCCAATAATTTGATTTTTTTTTGCTTGTTACAACCAAATGACTAAAGGAATTATTAAAAAATACTTTAGTAAAAGAAGATTTATAAAAATTGTTATATCTCACCAAGGGGTTAGGGCTTTGAGGATTTACGGAGCTGCTCTTGCTAATTGAGCCTCCTGTGTTATTGTTTTTGTTTATTGAGTTTAGTTGGCTTCTGTGTTACTTTCTCATCTAATTTGGTTGCTCCTACTGGAATTTAAGGACAGTGGAATTTGGAGGTGTCCAGAACCTTCAGGATCTGTAGAACTGGGAAGAGTCGGCAGGGATTCTTAGTGAAGCCACGGATTTGGGTGTTGGCATGGCAACAGCAGTGGCTGCAAGTGTGGCTTTCAGGGCTTGGCAGGGTCACGACTCAGCCCGCCCCTTCCTGAAGGTCCGCAGTGTTTTGAGCCGAGGGAACCGGTGTGTGCATGAGGTTCAGCTGCTTGGCTTGCATCTTGTGGGAGATTTCATTCATGAATCTGAGGAGGCGGGACTATGGGTGAGTCGACATGTGGCGGCTATGGGAGGTCTGGTCGTCATTTTTTTTTGAGGTGGAGAATCTTCAATTTAATGTAATTCCATTCGTTTGTCTTTGCTTTGACTTGCTTGGACAGTGTCATTTCATCCTTGAAGATGCCTGGAGCTTCATGTGATAGAAAGTTGTGCTTATATTTTCCTCTATGTGGCTTATGGATGAAGTTTGATATAGAGGTTTTTTATCCATTTCGATTTGACTTCTATCCATGGTATAAGAAAGAGGTCTTCAGGTGGCTGACCAGTTTTCTCAGCACCACTGTTGAAGGGGTTCTCATTGCTCCACATATTTGTTGCTCTTTTTTTTTTTTTGTTTTTTTGGGTCACACCCGGCAATGCTCAGGGGTTTCTCCTGGCTCTGCACTCAGGAATTACTCCTGGCGGTGCTCGGGGGACCATATGGGATGCCGGGATCGAACCCAGGCCGGCACAGGTCGGCTGCGTGCAAGGCAAATGCCCTACCCGCTGGGCTATCGCTCCGGCCCCATATTTGTTGCTCTTATATCGAAGATTAACAGACCATGTACCTGAGATTCTGACTCTAGATTTGTCTATTCCTATTCCAAGACATCTAAGAAGTGCTCAAGCTCTGGGTTGGTATCTTAAAGTACTGTGAGGAGGAACAGTAAAAGGAGACAAGGGGTGACCTGCAGTTGAGATATAGAAGCCTTTACTGGCAAAAGGCTATCAGCTTCACTTCTGAAAGAGTGCTCTCTCATTTCAGCCATATTGCATTCAAAATTTTGGTGAACACCGTGGCTCGTAAAATCTTTCCATTAGTCAAGGCACTCTGCTTTTATTCTTGACCACTGCTGTTCTTAAGCTGCTCAGTTTGCATGTGTATCTTGGTTTCTTTTGAGCAGACAGATTGTCATATATTTTGGAATTTATTTACTGTAATTGGAGTTATCTGGTTTCTTTGGCTCCCTCTTTAGATATGACTCCCATCTTGAAGAAGCTTATTTCAGAAAATGCCCCTGTGATCGCTTGCCCCAAGTGCCAACAGCAGATGCAGCAGTTAACACGCTGCAGGGAATTTCCAAATGCTGGGCAGGTTTCTGAAATCCAGACACGTGCTGTTCACACTTTGGCTTCTGCAGCAGGGATCAGTGGTTGAAAGAGGGGAGGGCCTGCCAGGGGACTGTAGGGAGAAAGATCTTATAATGCTTGCCCAGGGCTTAAGGCTGTGTCAGCTTTCTTCGTCTCTTCTCCAGCTGGCGTTGGCAGGGTAGAGTAAATCAAAGTGGAGCGGTTATGAACCAAGCTCACTGGGGACTTTTCGAGGCATACCTGTGACGTCATTCTATTATCACTGCTTGTTGTGCACAGCCTCTTCTCACCTCTCCCTGAGAGAGGGCGATGCCCAGAATTCATGCCAGGGCAATGAGCAGATAGAAATCTTTGGCAGTCATTATTTTGAGATGCCTACAAAGGACACAGTTACAGGCCATTGACACATTCTTCAAGGTTCCAGTTGAAAAAGAAAAGTTTCCGGTTGAAGGCTGGAGAGAGAGTTTAGAGGGCTAAGGCTTGCCTTGCAGGCAGTCAACCTGGGTTTGGTCCCTGGCATAAGTGATCTGGGAGCACAGAGCTAGCTAAACCCTGAACACGGCCAGGGGTGCCCCACCCTTACCCCCAAAAGATTTCACATTGGAAAGAAAACCTTTCGAATACACCTTCTGAAAAAACTTTTAAACATGGAGAGGCTTGTTCTTCAAGCTCGCATTCTTTCTTGAATATATATCTATCTTGGTTTTCTCTTTCTTTGCTTGCCTATTTCCACTCTGGAGAAGCCTGTGTTTTCTCTTAAACACACCCCTCTCTGTCCCCTCCCATCTTTATTTTAAAAATAAATAGAGAAAGAATACTGAAAGAACCAAAACCTTAAGCCATCTCTCTTGTTCCCCTTGTCTTCCCCAAGTGTACGTACACACACACACACACACACACACACACACACAAAAAAAACAGGAGTACTTCTAATACAGTGTTTAGTTTTATGGGTCACACTCAGCTGCGTTCAGGGATCACTCTTGGCAGGGCTCAGGATCATACACAGTGCTAGAGAGTGAACCCAGGATGACCCAAGCAAGACAAGCAATTTACCTGCTATATTATCTCTTCAACCCAGCAGTGATTCTTCTAAAAACATTAGATCGTGTCACTATGTTCATATTCCTTTACTGGCTTCTATTGCACTCAGTGAAAGCCATAATCTTTAAAAGGCAAGACATTCCTATATAGAACTTCCTTACCTCCTTCAGTTACTAATGTAGTTGTGAGCATCAGAACAGTTCATAATGTTCTTTCCCAGTAAATATGTTTTGAAATTAGCTCATCAAAAGTAAAAGCTTGGAGTGAGAGAGTACAGCAGGTAAGACTCTTGTCTTGCATGTGGCCAACCTGGGTTTAATTCCCAGCACCATTGGAGTGGTCCCTGAGTTCAGAGCTAGAAGCAAATCCTGAACACATCTGGGTGTGCCCCACTCCCCACGCCCCAAAAATAAAGTTTGGAGTTGGGAAATGGAAATGTGACTTGGTGATAGAGCACTTGCTTTGCAGGTGTGAGGCTCTGGGTTCAATTACTGATAATGTGTAGAGGGACTCCTGGTACCAAATGATGAGTAGGTTCTGAGAACAGCTGGGGAAAAGAAAAAAATAAAGATCAGAGCTGGAGAGATAGTACAGGAAGTAAGTCCCTTGCCCTGCATGGGACCAACCTTGGTTCAGACTCCCCAGCACCACATATATTCTCCTGAGCATAGGCAAGAACTAGCCCCTGAGCATCAGCAGGTGTGGCCCAAACCTGAAGGGTCTGGAATACGGTTTAGAGGCATAAGGTGCTTTCCCTTCAAGCATAAGCCTTTGGAGTTCAAATCCCTATACTCCAAAGTGCTTAATGTCATAAGCACTGAAGTTATCCTGATAGTCCCAGCAAGGATGAACTTGGAAAATGGTTCAGAGACTTCAAATACATCCAGGATGGCATGAGGTCCTGAGCATAATAATCAGAACCCAGCCTGCACTGGGTGCTCAAGTTAAGCCTAATCACCTCATATGGTCTGGGGCTCCCTGAGGAGAGAACTGTGTCAGCAAATCAGATTGGGTCATACAAATTGAGAGGCAAGGCCAGGGGCATCTATTATCTGGGTCATTGTCTATGATCTTTCTTTCTTTTTTTCTTTTTTTTAATTTTTTTTTTTCCTGGTGGTGGGGGACATACCAGCATCAGTGCTCAGGGCTTGCTTCTAGCTCTCTGCTCAAGGGTCTTTCATAATGGGGGTTAGGGGTATTGAACCTGGGCCAGCTTTGTGCAAGGCAAGCACCTTGCCTGCTTACCCAATCCCCGCCTTGTTTTTTTTCTTAAGAGCACACTTCTGGAATCAGGGAGATGGCTCAGAGGGTTGAAGTTGCATGCTTTGCATGCTCAAACTTGAATTTTATTCTTGGTATCATATGGTCCCTCTGAGCACTGAGCTATGTGTGGCCCTTTGAGCACTGCTAGATGTGGCAACTCCCTCCCCTTTCCTGCCAAAAAATAATTACATTTCTAAAAATACAGTTTGTTAGTACATGTTTTATATCTTAGCATTAAATTATCTAAAATGTCCCTTAGTATTTTATCCTTTTCCTGCACATAAGAGCTCTATTGGGAGGCAGGGGTTTGGGCCACACCTGGTGCTATCAGAGGCCTACTCTTGGCCTTATTCAAATAATACCAGATTTAAGAAATGCTTGATTTGCTTTTTTACCCCTTGGCAAGTTATAATTTTTTTGTAAACATATTTAATGACTGAATAATATTTTCATGAATATGTTGACATATGGTGCCCGGTATCAAACTAGGCGTGTGTGTCTGTGTGTGTCTGTTGTGCTTGGGGTCAAACCCAGGACTTCACACATGCCAGGCAAGCACTCTGCCACTAAGCTACATTCCCTAGCTTCATTACTTTCTAGAGATTGTGCCTGTTTATACTCTGCCAGCCATGTTGAGAATGCCCAGATGCCATCTCTGGTTAACATTGAATATATTTTAATGTTTTGTAGTCCTTGGCACAAGATAGAAGTCATATATTCGGTTGAATAAATGATAGAAGAAAATCCTTTTTGGGGGCTAGAGCAATAACACAGCGGGTAGGGCATTTACCTTGCATGTGGCTGACCAGATTTGATCCCTGGCATCCCATGTGGTCTCCTGAGCACCACCAGGAGTAATTTATGAGTGCAGAGCCAGGAGTAACCCTGAGCATTGCTGGGAATGGCCCAAAAGGCCAAAAAAAAAAGAAAAAACAACCCTTTTTTTTTCTTTTTATAATAGTTTTTTGCTTTTAGAGAAGTTTCAGGTTCATAGAAAAATTGAGTCGAAAGTAAGAATTCCATCTATTCCTGCTCCCAAAAGGTATGGCATTCCCACTGTCAACACCCAAAGCAGAGTGGTACATTTGTTACAACTGTGGAACTTGTCTCGGTCCTTCATATCAACCAGTTCACATGTGGGTTTACATTTTTTGTTGTTTATCGTGGGACCTTGTCGGGGAACACTGCTGAGGCCCCCCAGACAGTACCAGGAAGTGAGTTCCCTTTTACCTCTGAAGCCGGTGGGGAATGGATGAAGACTCAGGAATCCGATGCAGTTTTAAAAGGCTTTACTTATCACAGGTTCAGGCATACAAGTCAGCAATAGAAAAAACCCCTGTGCTTAGGATTCCTAGCTAGAACGCCAGCCACCTGTAGGCCAAGATGGCGGCCACCTCGTGTAAAGGCCCTGTAAAGAGCAAGACTCCCAAGAAGAGTGCGAGCTCACAAAGAGAGAGCCCAAAAAAGAGATGAGAGAGAGAGAGAGAGAGAGGAGAGAGAGAGAGAGAGAGAGAGAGAGAGAGAGAGAGAGAGAGAGAGAGAGAGAGAGAGAGAGAGAGAGTGAGAGTGAGAGTGCAGGCTGGTTTTATACCCCTGTAACTCAGACCTCCCACTATTATGGGGAAGCAGGAAGGGTCAAATGCCCTTAAGTAATTTCTCCCAGCACCTCACCTAGGGCCTATTATATGCTAATGTTTTGAGCAAAGATCTGCCTGGAAATGCCTTTATAGGGTAGAGAAGGGGGTTTCTGAGATTGCATTTCTCTGTACCAAAGACTAATACTAATGCCAGTTAAATATTTTTCTAAGCCTTCAAGAGTCTCGTCTGCTTCACGGTAGTTTTATATTTTTAGTTGCCTTTGAGTTATCTGGGAGCCATGCTTGATTGCTTGGAGGCAAACAGCATTTCTCTCTGGTCTAATTACTTAGAGATCCAACGTGGCCAGGCAAATATGCTGGTAAGATCTAGCTAGTCCCACTATGATTGTGGTAGCATGAGAATATTTATACCAGCCAGGCACGGGGTCAGATAAACTGCCACATTTAGACTACCCCCCCTATCTACGAGGGACCTGCAGGAGGCAACACTGGGCAGATGCAGAGGCTCTTAGAGGAGTCCTGCAACAGAACCTCACCTGTCGTGCTCGGGATTTACTCTCTCTGATCCCTTTATTTATGGTGATGTATTTTTTTATTTGTTTTGGGGGCCAGATGTATAGATGTATGTATGTGTGTATATATAGATGTATGTGTATATATGTATGTGTGTAGATATATATATATAGTCCTACATACATAAGTGCATATGTATATTTATGTTCGGCATGTATGTAACATTCAAGATTCTGAGGTACTTGCCTTGCTTGTGCCTGACATATATTCAGTCTCTGAATACCCCATGTGGTTTTCTAAATATCACTAGAAGTGGTACCAATGGATGTGACCTAACAACCAATAAAACAAAAACATCCTATTGTTTTGGCCTGTGTCTAATGACACATAGCTACCTTTTGTAACAGGCAGGCCAGTTTTACGACTCTACAAAAGCTTCTTTGTTCTCCAAGTCATCTCTGTCCTCCAACCCTGACAGCTCCTGATGTTTCCACTGTGGTGACGGTGGCCGCAGAGGCGTGGGGTTCTGTGGGGCGGGGCCCGCAGCATAAGTCACCGCACCAGGGCTCAACACACGGAGAGTTTATGTTGCCGCTTCAGCCACTTCCCTGGCCAAACACTGATTTTTACATGTTTTCCCTATTTCAAGAATGTCATGAAGTTGGAATCATATAGTCATATACTAGCCTTTTCAGATAGCCTCTTTCATGTAGAAACATGCATTTAAAGTTTCTGCATGGCTTTTCATGATTTGGTAGCTCACTTTGTTTTTGGATTGAATATTACCCCATTGTGTGAATGTGTAACAGTTTATTTGTCTGTCAGCCTACTGTAGCATGTCACGGTTACTTCTAACTTTCGGCAGTAATGAATAAGCTGCTGTAAAACATATGTGTCCAGGTTTTAGTACAGATATGTTTTTGGCTAGTTTGGGGAAATATCAGGAGTGTGATTTTTTT